>JBAMJV010005061.1:15000-146301 GCA_037951105.1 Echinarachnius parma | reverse complement strand
AACACTGATTGCCTATTGAAGTAAAATTCATTCGGATGGGCATAATCTCAGGCAATACGTAACCTATTCCTTTGATTTTCGGTATTTGGACATTATTTGTTATGCTCTTTCTGAAAATGAAGTCCAAAATTGAAAATTCTAAAAAAGTGCTTTTATGACGTCATGGCTTCTGTACTCTATTAGTTTGTAAAGTTATGGTGCAGGATTTAGTTACTAACATTCAGTTTTACGATGTTGACCAAAACTCAACTATCCCTTTAAATAACAGATTACAATAGAGCCTTGATTCAAGCGCTTATACAAGTAACAACATAAATGACAGGGTAGATACAAGTAAAACACTAACAACAACAAGGAAGCGCCCTTCAACAAATTGGTTTTCAACCTGGAATTGAAAAATATTACCATTGTCAAAAGTACAAATATTCAGGGGTAGATTGTTGGAAGGAAAGAAGCAGCATTATGAAAAGGATCTTTGACCATAGTATTTTGCAATCTCCGGTCAAAAATTTCCCTCTAGTCAAAATATTATGATACATTGCTTTTGTTTTCAGATGTATGCAATAGAAAAGTGATCAATGTCAAACTTATCTTTCTATAATTGTAACTGAATGGGGGTTAAAACATGTCTGAAGGACCAGATCAAACGAACATTTACCATGTCTTAATTGAAACATCCAAATCCAACACATGTATGTAATTCACAACTATATTTTCAGCTATAGCAGTATGAACATGCAATACATCGTGTTATAATCATTCAAAAATACACAACAATTAATCTCAGTAGCTTTAGAAAGCATGAAGGGCGCCATCTAATGTTTCATCTGCAGTACAATAATATACTCGTAAAGACATCATTCGGACTATCAAAAGATCAACGAATATGAAAAATATATTATTTGATTCCAACATTACTTATTCTACTAAAGTTCTAAAATTAGAATTACGTTTTTCTTAGAATGTGAAGAAAAACAATTATTAGTTAAAATAGAAACAAGATCTTGTCGGATTTGCCCAATACAGGGTGGCCCCAAAAAAACGGAACGGGGCACTTCCCAAAATATAATACCACAATGTTTATGTTCATCGGATAGGGTGTCCTTTCCAATGAAAAGTGATACCAAGAACAGTAATTTTGGTCAGGTCGTTTTTGTTTAAGGACGCAGTGAGTGAGACCATGTCAGGTGCCGATTTATGTCGATTTCGACCTAGTCAATGCCTGTTTAACCACACTCCTTGCCCGTAATACCATTCAGCGACCAGGCCCATTCTCTCGGCACACGACTGAGTGCACACTAACAATAGTGCGCGATGCTCAACGATATGAACGGCGGTTCGTGCAATTCATCAAGCGCTGGCTCAATACAAATTGACAAAAAAGAGAACCTGACATGGTGTCACTCACAGGGCCCTAAAACAAAAACTACACGACCAAATTGACTGTTCTTGGTATCGTTGTTCATTTGAAAAGACACTCTATCCGATGGACATAATACATGTGCTACTTTATTTTGGGAAGTGCCCCGTTCCGTTTTTTTTGGGCCACCCTGTATAGCATGATCAACCTCATCCATCAAAAATGTGTAATGTATGTGAAAATTATTGTCAAAAGGGACATTATCTTTGTTCTTGTACTTTATATGAGTTTCTAATTGTTTTGTTATAACTATATAGTAGATAAATAGATTGTTATTTCTTTTGGGGAATTTCTGATATACATGAACTGGATGTCCGGTTTGAGACTAATAGCCTATATAACAGGAAATCTGTCCGGATTGGTATAGCATGGATTGAGTGGTGTAGGCAGGCAAGGATGGAAATGGAGTTTGAGGGGAGCTATTGAGAAGAAGAGATAAAAGGGGTATAGGGCAGATAAAAAGGAAATACATGAATAGAGAGAATTAAATATTATTTAATTATTTGTTACCACACCTCCTTCTAATCAGTTCAGTTTCTCACTATGTATACAGAAAATACATTTCTGACCTGACATGTGCCCCCTCGATCTTTAACCTCCCCCCCCCCCCCCCCCCCCCCCCCCGTATATATCTATTTTGGGGCACTATTGGAACCGGGCTAGTCATGACGTTGTACACAAAACATGAATTTATATTATCATGAATATATCTCCCTCAGATGTTTTTCATCTCCCCCTCTTTGATCTTGAAACCCCTTCCCTTCTCTCCCCTCTCGAAAGCCCTCCCCTTCTCTCTTTCACTCGATATATATTTAATTCTCTCTATTCATGTATTTCCTTTTTATCTGCCCTATACCCCTTTTATCTCTTCTTCTCATTACCTCCCCTCAAACTCCATTTCCATCCACCCTCCCCCTTGATATCACTTCACCCGTTCTACCTCCCCCCCCCCCCCTCTTTATCTCTCTATCAATATATCCACCTCTATAATCTTTATCTATTACATCTATTATAGATCTACCCTTCCTTCCTTTCTTCCTTCCTTTCTTTCTTTCTGTCTATTATCTCCCGTTATAGCTCTTCAAATCCCCTGCTCTCTATCTCTCTAACTATCACACATCACACATTACATGAACTCAGTAATATTATCATTGATGTAAGTCAAGTTGTTTGTGAAGACGACCTGACTCTGTGGTTACCATGGTAACGATATAATTGCATCCTGGTGATCCGGTAGTGCACGTCTGATATGGGAGAACATGACTCAGTTGGTTTGTCCCAGGACGCTGGCCTCGCAACCAGACTTCGAATTATAATACATTGATAAATTATCAACAAAATTGAACTTGAATAATTGAACAATTATTATACTACACCGTGTCCCAGAAAAAAACGAAACCGGGTTTCATGGCAGAAATTTTATGTTATAATGAATAATTTCCTTGATGATATATATATGTCTGAAAATCTATGTGTCTCTTCTTTTATTTGATATACAACTTATGGCACATAATTCACGCATGACTGAATTAGAACGATAGAAAGTGGTGTTACCAAAATTCAATTTGCGCGCAGAAATTGCAAGTTTGGGTGAGGTTTTGGGGAGAGTTTTAAGAGTAGTAAACGTACTTATTTTGAAAAAGGACAGACACCGCATGAAAATTCATGATTAAAAAATAAATTATATATGCCAGAGAACGAATACAATGAAAACATGCTTGATTCCAGCCCAAATGAGTAACTTTCCTGATCTAGCCTGTTTCCTGATCCCCATGTTTTTGTAAATTCACTCATGCATCAAAGTCCATTGTCAGCTGCTAGTCAGGAAAGCTGAGCGACTTCTTACTCAACTTTCACTCATTCGGGCAGAAATCAGGCATGTTTTCATTGTACTCGTTCTCTAGCATAAATCATTATTTTTTTTAGCATGAGGTGTCATGTAAAAGATAAAAATATGAACTTTTATGTGGTGTTTGTCCCTTTTAAAAATAAGTACGTTTACAACTCTTAAAACTCACCCAAACTTCAAATTTATGCGTGCAAATTGAATATTGGTAACACCACTTTCCATTGTTCTAATTCAGTCATGCTTGAAGTATGTGCCATAAGTTGCACATCAAATGAAAGAAGAGACACAGAGCTTTCCGGGCATAATCATCAATTAAATTATTCATTATGACAGAAAATTTCTGCCATGAAACCCGGTTTCGTTTTTTCTGGGACACGGTGTATAGTACACGCCTAAAGGGTGACAAAGTCAAACCAACTTAATCTGCTTTCGCTGTTATCCTACTTACCAGCAAAAGTGCATTACAGAACAAACAATAAGAAAACATCAACCCATTTTCTTACTGACTACATTATGTATAGTTATCTTGCTATAACTAACTAACTAACTAACTAACTAACTAACTAACTAACTAACTAACCAATTAACGATCGAACGAACTAATTAACTTATTAACTTACAAACAAACTATCCAACTCACTAACTTATACTAACTGACTAAACTACTAACTAACTAACGAACGAACAAACTAACAAACTAACTCAATAACTTACTAACCAACTAACTAACTAACTTACTTACTAACTAACTATATTTTACAAGCCATGGCTTTCATTGGGTATTCCCTGAACACTTATATATTGGTATTGTATTGTTTTAATTTTTGCATAAATGAATGAATTAATAAACTAACTTACCTAACTAACTTACCTAACTAACTAACTAACTAACTAACTAACTAACTAACTAACTAACTAACTAACTAACTAACTAACTAACTAACTAACTAACTAACTAACTAACTAACTAACTTACTAACTATCTAATGATATTCAAGGGAGTCGTGCCAAATCACTGATATCTGATGTAGAAGCTCTGTAGAAGACATCTTTAATGAGCAGGCCCCTAACTTCAATTTGGATTTCATTTTGGTCACAGTCAAAGGGACAGTTTTCGCAAATCATAATTATCCGCCTTCTGGCTAATTGCTCCCCATCGAAAACTTGAAAACTTACTGTGTATAGACCGTAAGAGAGAGATACATAGGGACGAGGGTGGGATGGGGGGGGGGGGGGGGGGGGGGGGGGGTAGGAGGACAGCATCGACACATCAACACATTATTGGTCAATGGTTCATGACCAATCTCGCCCCCTCCCCACCGCATATACCCTTCTCACCTATGTGGCCGGTTGATACGGGGGCAGGGGTCACACGGCCCCAATAATTTGGAAATTTAAAAAATAAAAAGTTTACATTTCTAGACAAATAATAAATAAATGCATAGACCCCCGTTTTGAAGTTGGATGAGGCACATCCCCGCTCCTTAGACCCCCGTTTGAAGTTGGCTGAGGAACATCCCCGCTCCTAGTTTAGACCCCCGTTTGAAGTTGGCTGAGGAACATCCCCGCTCCTAGTTTAGACCCCCGTTTGAAGTTGGCTGAGGCACCCCCGCTCCTTATAGACCCCCGTTTGAAGTTGACTGATGCACACCCCGACCGAAAGATAATTCGAGTACCCCCCCCCCCCCCCCCCCCCCCCCCGGAATATAGTATGTTGTCTTTATTGTGAGAGGTGGGCGGGGATTCAATAAGTTCTAAGTTTCGAGGATGGGGAGGGGGGTCGCTCCCTCCACCCCTCCCCTATAAGCACGTCACATCACAGTTTGAAAACAAACACCAAAACACGACTTATCTCTCGATCAGCTGCATTTATATGAAATTGGTAGCCTGAACATTAGACTAACAAACCTTTGCACAAAATATGAAACTGGAGTTGACAGATGGGGAAATTGGATACCCGTAACTAACTTGGCGCAACCACTTGCCGCATTGCGCTGCATGCTCTTATATGATTGAGAGTGAGAGAGAGAGGGGAGGAAACGCAACATCTAACTAACCGGCCACAACAACTAAATGACCGTGATTTTAGCCTTGTCTGTGTAAACTGTATAGGTTGGCTGTGGAAAAGTGTTTGGCAGACCCAAAGAACTTCGAAATTACTGTGAATAGATGGAATCATGAACATTTGAAGTTTAGAAAGTTATTTGTGTTGGAAGCAGTTCGAGATTTCAGTCTCGCGACCAACTACAGTACAATGGGACTACAGCGTTGATTGTTTGGGCGATTGATTGTGTGCCCCAACTTGGCCTCACATTACACCTGTTCGACTGCCCGTATCGTGAGCATTACACCGGGTTTGTTGCATTCTGCACTGCATGCTGCCTCGCATTGTAAGTATGCAAAGTCTTATAATTACAAATGAAATCTACGATCAATAAATGAAGTGTGACAATACTAGATCTGAAGATGTTATTTTGTATATTGAGTGACTAGATTGATAAATAGATCTATTGTTTTCAGCTCGGGTCTCTTTTTATTACATTTACTGGAGCTATCTTATACTGTCGGCCCTCAGCTAGGGCTGACAGTTATGTAGTACAGTAAATGTAAAAGAGACCCTGAAAACGATAGATTTATCAATCTAATGAGTGACCTACTTGAAGTTCAGTATTACGTAAGAACATTATTTTTGACATATTTGGAGCATGGAGGTTTAATTTCTTGTAATGATTATATATGTGTCATAATGTGTGATGGATTGAACAATGCCAATGGAATACATGTTTTCTAATTTATCTCCTTTTCTCTTGACTTTTCACAGGAGCTCGGTAGGATCAGAGAGGGCCGGGGGAGGACGAATTGAAAAAGCAAAAAGAGGATAAACATACCAAATACTAGGTCAAATGCCAATGCCTTAAATCAGTATTATGGCCAGAATTAGTGAATGAGATCATACAGAAGACACCTCAAAGACACCGGTCGAAACTGTGGATTTTATTTCATTTGAAGTCACAGGTCATATCTCAAGGACACATCTCAAGGTCAAATCCTCTCAAGGTCGCGGCAACTTTGCAGATAGATCTATCAAAACATCATACTAGTCAAGGGGACAAATGACTGGCTATCCATAATTTGTATTTCAAGTGAGGAGATTACATCAGGAATAATTGAACTGCAATGTCACAAGGTCTTCCTGTTTAGAGGTCATTTGGTCTGAAGGTCAATTTATCTCAAGGTCGGAGTAACTTGCAGAACGTTACCTCAAACTGATCAACATGACAAGTGACAACTGAACATTTGAAGCCAGGATTGTATTTCTAAGTCACAAGAAACGTCAGGAGGTCAGAGGTCAGAGCATCAAGGGTCACGAGGTCCACAGGCAGGGGTCATCGACCAGCAAGCTGGAGGTTCAGGTCTATATCTCCCTCCCAGTGAGAGGTAAGCACTAAGATAGTCAATTACTAAATAAGATAAGGATGTCTAAGGTTATGAGGTCACAGTCATACATGGGTCATTGCCTAGCAAGCTGGAGGTACAGGTTATTAGTTATAACAGACAATGCCCTCCCAGTGAGAAATAAAGCCTAGATATAAAGCCTAGCACTAAAAATAAATAATCTTAAAATAATCTTTCAAAGATACTCCGAGCAGAGAATCAGAAGTTCAAAGGTCATGGGACATGGGGTCACACAGGTGCAGGGGTCAGCATCATTTGGCTTGTAAGACAGCGGAGACCCCAAACTCATCTGAACTGCAGGAACAACTGGTTAACCATGGGCAGTGGTAGCCACAAGGCCTTTGTGCATCTGTTTTCCCTGAGCTGTTGAATTTCATTCCAACAACCCATCAGGAAGCTCATTTACCACATACATGTAAAATAATTGTAGAGCTCATAGAAATAGATTTATCATTATGCCCTACATTATTATTATGGTGTGCATTATTATGACAGTTTGATCATGTGTGTGATAATGTAGAGGGGGCATCATAACCCTTGTGGAGAAATGTGTTTCTTTCCAGTGGGGTTAGAGGCAACCCCTCATGTCAAGGGGCTAACTGTGTACCCCCTGCCCCCAAATAATCACTTTGTTCCATTGGGAAGCCCCCCCCCCTCACCCCCCCCAAAAAAAATTGAAAAACAAAATTGCTTATTATGCCACTGTCCTTGGGGTTTTGTAAGTGTTTAAAGGGATCTAGTAACTTTGTTGACATGTGCAAAAAGTGATGAATGGTTGGTGCAATGTATATTGTTGTTATCTCATATGTCCACAGGGTATTGTGTGAAAATTTCAAGTCAAATGGAAATTGTATGGCCAAGTAATGAGCGAAAATGCAAAGTGATATTCAGTAACTCACTGCACTCACTTTGTACACGGAAGAAAAACTCGCCCGGAGTTTTTCTTATCTGAATACTTCAATCATACATATCTTTGTAACGAAAGGGAAATTTGAAAAACCGAAACCTGTCCCATGATTTTATTCTTAATACGAATACAACAAGGTATAAGGGAACCGCTAGAATTAAAATTTTATTTTGAGGATTTGGACAATGTTACTAAGTCCCTTTAAATGGTCTTCTGCAAATCGTTGTCTGGGCAAGACTCAAGACTGTACAATTTAACCACAAAAAGTCTCCTAAACATAAATTATCATCATAACTCAAAACAAATTTGAAGAGGGGATGTTAGTATTGTAGCCCTGGGCTGAATTGTCCTGGGCCTCCATTTTAATTTGTTTAACTTCCATTTAAAAGTACCTTAAATGGGCAAATTTGCAAAACTATTTATGTTGTATTAGCCTAATGCATGCAAAAGAACAAGCATACAACATATGCCAGATGTGTACGTGAGAAAAATTATCAGATTTAATAGATTAGAGTCTGTGATGTAGTCGCATTGACCATCATACATGTTTTCCCCAACAACTTTTGACATAAATTTATCCAGAAATACGATACTGTCAGATTTAAGCTGTGGCTAAAGTCCATTTGATTTGCAGTTTCCTGTTTTCATCTAGCCTTAAATGCAGGCTGATGTTTTTTTTATGAATTATTAAGATCTTCACATTTTTACAGTAAAATAAGGCCATATATTGCATTTGAAATTTAGTTACATTTATGATACAAATCTTAAGTCATGAATCTTTAAGTCCTGTCTTTAATCTTCTTTCGAATGTTCACGAATTCAGATTTTCAGTTGATAAACATCAGAATGATTTAAAGCAGAAATAAATATCAAAATATGTTCTGAAGTCTTAGAGTTTCATAAACCCCCTTGATTAAACGTTTTCTTGACAACATGTAAATTCAATTCCTTTACACCCTGTCCATAGAGTGGTGAAGTGTGATGTCATCTATGACGTCATAAACATCTTTTGTTTAGAATTTTCAACTTTGAACTTCATAACAAATAATGTCCAAATACCGAAAATCAAATGAATATGTTAAGTATTGGCTGAGATATGCCCATCCGAATGATTTTTTTTGTCAATAGGCAATCAGTGTTATAGTGCTCTGCGGGTTCATAAAGTTATGAACCAGTGCGCTATAACACTGATCGCCCATTGAAGTAAAATTCATTAGGATGGGCATATCTCAGCCAATACTTAACATATTCATTTGATTTTCGGTATTTTGGACATAATTTTGTATGCTCTTTCTGAAAATGAAGTTCAAATTTGAAAATTCTAAAAAAAGGTTTTTATGACGTCATGGCTTCGGTACGCTATTCAGAATTGTGTGAATTTTATGAACTTGTTCATGAATGTTCAAAGATACTACAGACAATGTTTACAGCATAGAAATTCTAGTTTAAAACATTCTAGTTTAAAACTTTGTGATCAAATTAAATCCTGAGCATCAAGTTAAATCTAGAAATTTTTAATTTTCTAAAATATTACAATTTGTATCTAGACTTTTATGCTGTTAACTGTATTGCAATGTGTACATGTGAATCATACACGACACGTACATCAAAATCACATTGTCTAAGCTTCCAAATAGGTCTACGATCAAACAAACCTCAATATAGCCAACCTTATTACAGAGGGCCCCCATTTCGGGAAATTGAATTTGGCTGTGACTGAGCTATGATTATCAACAATTTCTCTTTCCTCTCTTTGTTACTCATCTCTCTGAAGTATAGTCTGGAGGAAAACTTAGGATAACCCCTTTTCCCTTCCAATTTTTCAAATCCCTTCCTTAGAGATCATGTAGTTAGTGATAAAGGAAGGTGTAGACAGATGGATAGAACATAGAAAGACAGATCTTTCGATCACAATACCAATATTTACCTCAGAAAATTGAATTTTGGCTGTCATTGACAGCCTTCGTCAGACAGATATATATGAATATAGCAGGATATATAGATAGAATAGATAGATCGGAAGATAGATATATATGATGACATACGCGGTACCCCGGGGTACCATTGTGTAGCGCCATCTTGTGTCCACTCGAAGCATAACCGTATTGCGTTGTGCATGCAGTGCAGCGCGCGCAAGTATGCACGCTATACCCCGGTACAGCCCTGAAAAATAAATAAATAATTAAACAAAATGGCGGATATTCGTTTGGTACCCCAGGGTACCATTTATGTCATCATATAGTTATAAATATATAAATAGGTAGAAAGATAGATACTAGATACATATACTGTAGATAGATAGATAGATAGATCTATAGATAGATAGATAGATAGATAGATAGATAGATAGATATATACTAGATAGATAGACAGACAGATTATACAGACAAACAGACAGACAAACAGACAGATAGATAGATAGATAGATAGATAGATAGATAGATAGATAGATAGATAGATAGATAGACAGACAGATAGATCTATATATAGATAGACATACAGATTATACAGACAGACAGACAAACAGACATATAGATAGATACATGTAGATAGATAGATAGATATATAGATAGATAGATAGATAGATAGATAGATAGATAGATAGATAGATAGATCTATATATAGATAGACATACAGATTATACAGACAGACAGACAAACAGACAGATAGATAGATAGATAGATAGATAGATAGATAGATAGATAGATAGATAGATAGATAGATAGATAGATAGATAGATAGATAGATAGAGACCTGTAGAAAGATAGATCAGATAGAGATAGATCTATGAAAAGATAAATAGAAATAGAGAAATTGAGGGAGGTAGATTAGTTTCAACAATATCTCTTTTCTTTTTGTTACTCATCTCTCTGAAGGAAAACCAACAATATCCCATTACCAAAGTTTCAATTCCCTTTCAATATAAAGTGATAAAGTGAAAGAGAGAGATATGATAGATGGACAGATTAAAGTGATAGAGAAAGAGAGAGATATGATAGACAGATGGACAGATTAAAGTGATAGAGAAAGAGAGAGATATGATAGACAGATGGACAGATTAAAGTGATAGAGAAAGAGAGAGATATGATAGACAGATGGACAGATGAAAGTGATAGAGAAAGAGAGAGATATGATAGACAGATGGACAGATTAAAGTGATAGAGAAAGATAGAGATATGATAGACAGATGGACAGATTAAAGTGATAGAGAAAGAGAGATATATGATAGACAGATGGACAGATTAAAGTGACAGAGAAAGAGAGAGATACGTTGATAGACAGATGGACAGATGTCTATATCAGAGTTAATAACACCTAGATCTGTAGAAATATATCTATTCAGAGTTTGATTTTTGATAGTTTTATGATAGAAAATTAGGTATATCCATGGACAGGTGGATAGATTTATAGAAAGAGATTATGATCTAAACAGATACGAGCTATTTAAGTAGAATCCTAGAAAGATCGATACATTTAAATTAGAGGGAGAGGTTATCATCACAATAATAATGGCAATATTTTCTCAAAAAGCTCCCAATTTTGTAATGTGACTAACTATCACATGTACAAAAGTAACATAGCACCCTTCTCTTTTTCAACTATTGTCTCTAGCCTTACAATGACCCCCTATTTCCTTGTCTGCTGATCTGTATTTCCCCCTCCCCTATTCATTGGGGGCTAAACCACTCCAACTAGCCCCCCCCCCCCCCCCTCACATTCTCCTTTCCCCCTCTTTACTGCCTATATGCCTCTGCTCATGGCGTTCATCTTGATTGGCCTGATTTAGGGGGAGGGGAACATGACTTATAAGGAGGCATGTAAACCTTTGTATCAATTTCTTAATTTCATATAAATAGTCTTTCCCCCTATTTTGTTTTCTTCAAATGATTGTGGGGGGGGGGGGGGGGGGGCACGTGACCTCCCTCATAGCTTTGACGCTACCTCTGCCCTCAAAGTTACACCCAATATTAGGGATTAGCCCAATTGTCTGTTATTCCGTTAGGTCATTTTGTCATTTTAATCTACATGTGATGAAACATTAGGGAAGCTAATAGGTTGTCATTAGCCCAAACAAAAATAGAATATAGTCATGTTCAAATGGATTTAGTAAGGTACTGGTCTATGAATAGCCAGTGCTATGGAATATGGGGGTTTAGTGTAAACAAGTTAGATTCAAGCTTCTTTAATTTAGTCTTTGGTCATTTTCATTCCCTGTAGGGCCTCATTATACATTGGCCTGACAGAAATAATAATAATTATGTTAGAAATATTGAGTTAGAGATGGCCTTCTCAAGGCACCTATGGAAGGCCACTGTAGGCCACAGAAATGAGAAACATTTTATAATCGGGTCTGAGGTTAGGTTAAAAAGGGATGAGCCTGTTGGCATGATTTTGACATTTGGCACATCATGTTAGAAGCGTAGGGAAGCCAATATTATCAATAACTTGACAGGGATATACTGTAGTCATGTTTAAAATTATTGTAGTTAGTTAGGCATACCTATCTATGGAAGGCCACTATTGAATTTTAGGTTTATGATCATTTACTTCTTTACTTATTATTATTATGCCATTTAATTTACATGTGATAAAACAGTAACACAGTCATAAGCTGAATAGGGATTAGAGATAGTTGGTACTTATGGAAGGCCAATTAAATAAGAAACAGAGGCAATCTTACAGATTAGTTCTGAGCATGTTTAGTCTTAATCTGTAATGAAGTGGCATAGAGTGTAACATATTCAATTTTATGTCAATGGTGGCAGCTCATGGGATTTGGTGAGAGCATCTTGGATTTAGCATTAATTGCTGTTTGGAAAGGATTTTTTTTTATTCGTGATGTGTTTTTTTTTGACCCCCCCCCCCCCCCATGCCTTCTAATCATATCATAATCTAGAAATACTTTCAACCATTAAGGCTGCCAGCTTTTATGTCCATGTTGGCCACTCATAGGAATTTGTTCAGTGCATCTTGGATAAAACATCGCTGTCAAATAGGAAATGTGGTGAATTCATCTGCTATAAATTATTTATACAACATTTAATATAAAAATAAATATTTTTTTCTTTCATTCCTAATCCTAATATTTATTACCTATTCAGTTCTTTCAAAATACCAAGGCTGCCTTTTATGCCCACATTGGCTGGTCATAGGAATTTGTTCAGCGCATCTCGGATTAAGCATTGCTGTCACATAGGAAATGTGGTGAATTCGTCTGCTAATTAATTACTTCTGCTCACACCCCAGGCCCTATAATCAAGCTTTTGCCAAATGTTGCTCAACTATTATTCATGACCCTCTGTCACAAAACAACTGGTAAATTGGACATAGTAGTTTTATTTAATCCTATAAAAAGCACCCCCCCTCCTCCTGTGATGTTTGCAATTGTATGGCAAATCATTTATGTCCAGTATAGCACATCCCTCCACTTATGACTTTTACCAAATACATTTTCATTGTTTTCATCTTTGATTTTTATTTAGAAAACACAACAATAAAGAAGTAACATCAAATCCAGGATAATACAAACAAAGAACAGGACACCTACACATGCAATGACATAAAGTCATATTACAAAATTCACTATTACTAAACAGGCATGCACATTTGTGCAGCTATCAAGCATTTCCCTGCCATTATCTGGTGGGGCCCATTATGGCCCCACCCCCTTGTGATTGAAAGACCTCCAAAAGCCTGGCCCTGTTACTAAACAGTTACTTCAAGCAAGCAATAATTTATGAAGGTCATAATTTGGTTAGTGTCCAATTATTGTAACTACCACGGCAACAACTGTAATGCTTCATGCTGATTGGCTGATGACCAAATAGTTACAATAATTGAACACTTACAACAATTGCAAGCGTTTTATGAAATGGGCTACTGATCTGGCAAGTTTAAAACCTGACAATGACAAATTGAGAATATCAATTTATTTTGCTCATTCCTTCAATTTCATGCAAATGGTCAGAACTTTCTTAATTTCTTCAATGTTTTTTGCTCAAATTTGTGCCAATTTCTCCTAATCTTGCCCTTTAATTGAGCCGAAACTGAGACTGTGCATTCGACCTTGAACGCTTTAATGCCACTAGGGTAATTTTGCCAGGGGAATATACATGTAGGGCTGATTATGAAACAAGCTAATTTTAGGCAAGGAAATAGGGATACTAGACCAACCTTACTGGACATGTGATGGCTTAATCCTATGTAATCCCCTCTAATCCCTCTTGTGAAAGATGCTGTCAATTTGCTCTTATTTGGGATCAATTTTTGCCCATTATGGATCTGAGAAGATTGATTGATGAGCCATTGAGCTTATTGCGTCAGTTTTAAAGTAATTGCATTATCAGATTATTAGGGAATGTACATGTACATGTATAAGAAAACGCTATATGTTTTATCCTGAATCAGACTACAAATTACATTGGTTTCAAAAGCAGCTTGTGCTTGAAATCATACACAACATTTCTCCAATTCATTTGTGTTCAATTCCTAAGTTGTATGTGATGTTCGAAGTGCAGTTAATTGAAACTTTTTAATGCAAAAAGCCCTCATGTTCATACTTGAATAACACTTCACATTAGTATGTGCTTCATTATAGCTGTAATGGCCGATAAGTATCTTATCTTAAATAGTAAGATGACGTGTGATTATTAATTATGGTCTCATATTTATGACGGAAGCAAAAATGTTTAGTTTCTAGCATGGACTAGAAGAATTACAAGTTTCATTATAGAGCTGCATTGATCAATGGACTTCCATATTTAGAAAGGTGATGTATCTAGGTAATTATAGGTGGATGATTAATTATGGACAGCTACATACCTGCGAATGTCTGAAAGAGGAAGTGCTGAGATTTATTGGCTAAACTTCCCGCAAACGTGAAGAGAGGCTATTTTCATCATGATGACCATCAAAGGAGTTAGTCAAATATGTTTCTCTACATTTTTCAGCCTTTTTTAATTCATGAGCTGCAGTGGATTTTGGAGATTGTACTTTCATAAAAGTCTTTAGAAAATGGATTTGTATCACAAGGAAAATGGATTGAAGAGAGTTGGTTTGTTTATATGGTGATGGTCAAAGGAGTTAGTCAAATATGGTTCTATTTAGCTGTTTACACGTATAAGCCGTGGATTTTTTAGATTGGTTTTTCCTGACGACTACAAAAATGGATATATATTCTTGGTGAATATCACATGAGTGAGAGTACATTTTCACCCTTTTTTAGATTCATGAGCAGTGGATTCTAGGGATATTGATTTCTCCTGAAGGCCTACAAAATGGAGAAAGTTCATTTATTTTTTATAAGAGCTAAACTATCTGCTATATGAAGAGTGTGGGTTTAAAGTTGTTCATAGTGATGGTCAACTGAAAAGAGAGAGCATACTTTCATGGTGACTATCAATTGAGTGAGAGTACATTTACCAGCCTATTAACATTCAATTGAGCAGTGGCTTTGAGAGACTGGTTTCTTCTGGATGCCTTCAAAGATGGATTCATATTTGTTTGCTTCTAGTATTACTATCAGTTTAGAACTGCCAAGTACGGACTAAGTTTTGTTGCTAAGTATTGTGACAGCATCAAGAAAGGTGATTGTTTAATTAGCTACCAGGATTGTTCTTAATTTGCCCACACGGAGGAATTGAATGAGTTACCAAGTTAAGCTAGCAATAAGGAGGTATCCAACTAAGAAACCACTGTGGATTAACCAGGAATTATTATAACCAGTTACTGAGCAGTTACAAAGTTAGTGTCGAGTTATCCCGCTAATTTAAAGTTGAACATGAATCAACCTGCTTATTAGCCTAGGGGAAGAGTTACCCAGGATATAAACCAGGAGTCAAGCAGCTTATAAGGAGTCCTAGGTTACAGAGCAGCCCAGAGAGGGTTAATAATGGTGTCACACCTGAGCTTGGCCTCCATATTCAGAGTGACCTACGTGAAGATTTGGGAAACGGAGTCTCAAGTGGTGGTCCTCAACTCGACTTTACCATCAGTTGCTAGTAAGTATAGGATGCTTAATTCTAATTTCTGTGCTGGATTGATTGCTGTTTGTATCCGATGACTGCGCTACGAGCGTTGAAAGACAGAACGTGCGCTATATAAGTAGCCGCCATTATTATTATTATTATTATTATTATTATTATTTTTTGTTATTGTACCTTTGGCTATACAGTATATCCATTTGTTCTTCGTCTCATACGTTTATTTGGTATACTACACATGATACCTGAAACTGTCATCTCCCAGTGTCTTAACTTGATGACCAACCTTAAACCAGAGAGGTGGGAAGTCTTCCCACCTCTCTGGTTAAACCTTACCATAAGTTCTGTGGCACTGCAAGAGTTACTGCATTTGTTGGTTGACTTCAACTAAAATAAGAATTTTAAAGGTATGTTTATAAAAACAAATATTAGGCCTAAAATCAACATTTGCAAACATTCTGGCTATTCATGCTGATCATTGCAGTTGAATCATAATATTATACATATTTATGTAAGTAAAATATTTGAATAGCGGGTACATCTTATGAGATATTTGTGGTTTCAGCATGGAACAGTTTGAATGTCTAAATAGTTGGAATTTCATGGGGTGAAATCACCATGAAATGTTTGTGTTTTGATTGCTACAAAATGTGTAATATTTTAGCAGAATCAAGTTTCCAGAATCAGGATAAACACAAAACCATGATGAATTATGCCTTTCTAAAAAGTATATGAAATAAACAAAGACTGTTTCTAGCTAGCAAAAATGGATAGATGCGCTAAGATGGCTTCAAATATTTAAAAAGGAGCATTTTTAACAAATCTGATCATGGAAGAGCAATATTTGACAGTTGAGTGGCCTACCTGGGTAAATAAAGCAATATTTATCATTAATAAAACATATATATATATATATAGAACATCATTCTCATATATTATTAATTTATTATGCAACATTATTATTAGAACTTATAACTCATTAAATGTGGTATAAAAGAAAACTTCAATGTAGTGTTGTCATTATGTAACTTTGTTAATCTAATTGTTGTAGGTAATGTAATCATGTACATTTAGGTCACACCCTAGGTTACACATATATGCAATGCATACATTCAGACAGTTAGTCAGCGCTAGTTAATCTCTTTTGCTAATTAGAGGTGAGACATGGAATGAGAGGAAATGGAAGAGATCTTACAGCGCAGCTTTGCCTAATGCTGTAGTCGAAATGTTACCCATTTGAAACCTGCACATTTATATTCAAACTCATTTGTAAATAAACTTTTTGTTCAAATCGAAGAAAACATACATTGGCAGTCTGTTAAGAAAACATGCAGAAGTTATATTACACAAGCTAGAATAAAAATGGATGCAATCCTGTGTTTCTTTCTGCTGGTTATTTATTAATATCAATGAGGAAAATTACTTCATATGATGAAGTAATATAGTTAGCAAATTCATTGGCATAAAAACGTTATGGGGGGAAAACAGTTAACCCCTTGACTTCGGGAACCAGGTGGGATGTGTACAAAGTCTATGGGGATTTCAGAACCTCAAAGGGAAGTGGTTAACTTGTCATGCAAGTGGTTGGTTATTGGTTATGTATTAGTTTCTCACAACTTTCACAGGACACAACAAATGTGTATGTTTGTGTCCAGAGACAGTGGTGTAGCGTGGTCGGACTGTTTGGTGGGCAAACCTAATCTGTTTCTTGATTTTTTTCACAGAATTTCCCCTAATGTTTTTTAAAGAGTTTTTTTTCTTCTTCAAATTATCAGAGTGGCATTAACCCCCCCCCCCCCCCCCCCTCCCCCCACCCCCTTTCATGGTGATGTCACCTAATGGTGTATCATTGGGGGCATGCACAATTATTGGGGGCACACCTTATGTATTTCTTTGTTTTAACAAAAAATGTCCCCTTATCTTTCCTATTTGTTCAAATTATTGGGGGGGGGGGGGGGGGACACAACACATGTCCCCTTTATTGATATTTCAGCTCTTTCTGCACCGATTTTAATCAAATATAGTTTATTTTATTTGTTCAATCGTGTGCTCTTAGTTTTCTATTACCTCACAAATGAATTATTTCTTGAACTGCCCTCCCTTTAAAAGTGACAGCCTTACTGTGTGTGATTACCTAGTCCCTGCCATAGATCACATCGGGTATACTTGTAGTGTATCAACTTTTAGCCCCAAATTGATACGTTTAGCCCCAATATGAGGGGATTTTGCCAGTGTTTGGTGTTTTCAAAACA
This sequence comes from Echinarachnius parma, assembly GCA_037951105.1. NCBI lineage: Eukaryota > Metazoa > Echinodermata > Echinoidea > Clypeasteroida > Echinarachniidae > Echinarachnius > Echinarachnius parma. Next base: position 128,435 of record JBAMJV010005061.1, on the reverse strand, counting down.
TTTTGGGGATATGTCCCCTAGTCCCCTGCTTACCTCACCTACTATATATGAGCTGCAAGATGATATTGGAATGTACCAAACTGTTCTCTTCTAAAACCACAAGAATGTAATCAGAAACACCCCCTGTGATTGGATGTCATCCCTAGTTTGTTGATTGCCTATCAAATGACAGTCTTGACTTGATTATTTCAAATTTGCCACAAAATCATAAAAATACTCAATTTGTGGTTGTTGTTTTGCTATAATGCATAACATACCAATTGTGAATATTTATGCCAAGAACATGAATTTGTAATTGTAATTCATAAAATTGTAATTCATAAAATTCATCAAAATATAATGACCAATGTCATAAACTGGCATGTGAGGGGGCCGGTAACTTGCTGTCTGGTCTACACCCCTTGGCCTATGTCAGATTTAGTCTGAATACATAGGCTCATGGTTCTAGGAAATTGGTTTAGAGTTAGGGTTTAAGATTAGGATTAGGGATTTTGAAGTAATATAAGGATTATGATTAGGGTAGGAAAGTAGCTGGTTGGGATCAAGTTTGGAGTTTGACAAATAAGAAGTTTCATGCATCACATATTATTAGATCAAAAATGAGACAGACTGTAAATAGATGTAGACCAAACAAACCAGATCAACCAGATTTTTTTGGGGGGGAGAGTGGGGGGGGGGGGGGGGGTGGAGGGGGGGGGGGGGAAGGTTAGTAGGGGGGGGGGGGTTAGTAGGGCAGGGGCGAATCATGCACATGTCTCTTCTCTTCACCCATCATTGTGCGCAGTTGTTTTCATGTCATTTATTAGCTAGAAATCTCCTAGTGTCATAATTCGCCCCCACCAGCCCACCGGGGAACAAATTATGTTCAATTATTTCATGCCACGATTTGCCCCCAATGTCCATATCAATCAGAGTAGGGGTCAGTTGTGTGGAAACATACAACTGAGTACATAATGTTTTGTCTTCAAATGCTCACTGCTGATTGGTTTAGAGGCAACTAATGTGTGATATGAACACACTTGCAAGTCTTTGTGCAACAGGGCCGAAAGAATTGGGCAGTTGTCTAGTTTTCGTTTCCTGTAGTAAGAAATGCCCCTACAGTGTGATATACAAGCACAGTAAGAGAAAATAGCGAATGTAAAGGAAAACGAAAAAGCGGAAGGAAAAGGGGAGGAAGGATGGAGGATGAGGAGGAGATGAAGGAAATGATGAGTAGCAATAGAAGGAGAAGGAGAAAAGGAGGGAACGAAATAGGGAGGAATAGAAGAACATGTGAAGAATGGAGAGATTTTGAAAAATTTGTCAAAGAGAATAGAATTATTATCGAATTATTCTGATTTAAACAAAAATAGAAATAAATTATGTGATCAGACAATGCATGAATTTTTAAAAACAAAATTTGATCGGACAAATTTCGAACTAGAGCTAAAAAAAAGCTGGTGATAATTTTGTTGAACAAGATACACAAGTCCAGGAAAACTAACAGGATCCCCAGAGAGCCACAATTGGCAGCCCGCTGTGTCTGGTGGATACATTCCTCGGGCAATTGCCTTGTCCTGTGCATCCACAGTCAAAATAACTCTCATTACTAAAGGCTTCAGTTATTGCAGATCTCACCAGTCATCTCAAAACACTCATTCTTGAATGTGCAAATGAATGGATGGATAAAGTATTAAATAGCCATCTGAAATTTTGATATTCTTCAAAGATAGCATATTTTTTATGAACCATTGACAGTTTTAATGCATTTTTTACATTCTGGTTTGCAACAAGGGGTTCATCTTGGAAATTGTACAATTTTTGATCAAATAATTTGACTTATTTTTTTTCTTCTTCAAAATCCATTGCAATGTTTCTTGTATACCTTTATGCTAACTCTCCTGTTTTCCATTGTTATTATAAATTCACTCAAATATCATACAAATCTTCCATTCTCAACAGCATATCCTAGAGACAAACTTTCCAGAATTGGTCGCTACTTTCATTGGAAAATGTCAGTTTGTTGCATTGTGGAAGCACCAGACTCTTGCCTCTAGAAATCAGATCAATGGTAGGAGTGCATGCATCATCGTAGACAAATCTATCATCTGCGGAAACTCGTCACCACCCCTCCCCCTCTCCCCACATCCTCCTGGCCATCATATCCAGTCAGTAAGTTTTGGTCATGCCCCCCCCCCCCCCCCCCCCATGTACTACCCCACCTCCTTGGTTTCAAGTTTCTTGTGTACCTGTATAGTTAGTAACTGTTGGACATTTCAATTCTGGAGTATCCCCATCATCAAGATGCCCTGGCCGGCACATCCTATTCATTCAGTAAGCTTTGGTCATTGCTGTGTGTGCTACGTAACCCTCACACCCCCCATCCCCACCCCACCCCCATGTCTTTTTTGTGAGTGTCCTCACTTTGGTTTTGGTTCTCATATTTCTTCCATGTGGTAAGTCTCTCGTCAGACCCCCTGGTTGCCACATCATATCCATTCACTAAGTTTGGTCACTGTGGCCCGTGTGCTACGTACACCCCCCTCCCCCCATTATTTTCTTTCTTAGTATGTTCTTTTTTGTGCGTGTCTTTCAATCAGGTTAGGTTCTCATATTTCTGCTGTGCAGTTATATTAGTCTCTCCTGTGGTCTGTGAATCTAGGAAACTGCATTCAATTGTGTTTCGCATACTTGCATGGACCCACAGTACTAGCCTACGCTTTTTGTTGCAAACCTTCGCTGCTTCAGGTTTTAACCTTCTTTTTTTTGTTGCTGTATTTTGCTGTGGATAAACTTACTGTGGAATACTCCCTAGTAGTTTTTCAGTGTGTGTCCTTCAGTTAGGTTTGGAAGCTCAAGTTCACTTACTGATTTGATTGTGCATCTAATAACTTCCCTCAAGTGTTTATGTTACTTGTTGCAAACCGTTGATGCTGTATTTGAACCATCTATTTGCTGTATTCTGTTGCGGATGAACTTACTGTGGAATAATCCTAGTTGTTTTTCAGTGTGTGTCCTTCAGTTAGGTTTGGAAGCTCAAGTTCACTTAATGTTTTAATTGTGCATCTAATAACTTCCCTTAAGTGTTTGTGTTTAGTATACTTGTTGCAAACCATTGATGCTGCTCCATTGAACCATCTATTTGCTGTATTCTGTTGTGGATGAACATACTGTGGAATAACCCGACTTTTTTGCATCCCTTCAGTTAGGTTTACATTCTCAATATTACTTCAGACACATGGTCTGCTGTGCTTTTTGCCTTTGATAAAGTCTGTCATCAATGGATGAACATGTTCCAGCATATGTACTTACTTCAGATCTTATGCTTTGAAGTTTGAACTGTTTCATTACTTTTTAATCATCTTTTTCACAGTGTGCTTCGTCTTGATTCTGACGTAGCGCTCAACTCAGTTGATCTTGTGCTGATATGAAGTTAGTCCATATTGCACCTAACCTGATGTTCTTAGCACCTGAATACTGATCAGGGCGCTACAGGCTAATTAACACCCGACCAAGTACCAATTTGCAGAAAAAGTCGGTTCCTTCAGACTTCAGTTAATTGTAGACTGTATTTTGTTAACGTTAACCATGTCGAATGTATCTCGGAGACGGAACAGTAGTATTAGAGTGCGCCATCTGGCTGCGTTGAATCATGCAGCTACATCACACATCTCACATATGATGTTCTACTTCATAGGTATGATATATGAATTAATACATTTATTACCAATTTGTCATCAGTAACTGTTTTTTTCGGGGGGGTTGGTAATCTTATTATCCAGGTTAGCCTCTTCATTGCTCCCAGAGGGACCTGCATCTAATATTATTATTTATAACTCGGCCATTCGATACACTTCTGCACTTTATGGTGCACTCTCTCCACTCCCTGGGGAGCATTCCATCAGGTGCTACTTTATAGTGCACTCATGCTTTTTACAAACCCGCATTCATGCCAAGTACCCATATTGCACCTGGGCAGGGAGCAGCAATGTGGATAAAGTGCCTTGCTGAAGGATGCTGTACCGGCGACATCGATCTGGGTTTGAACCCGGCTCCCGTGCTTTGCAGTCAAGCGCCTATCTGATCGTGCCACAACACCTCCACATCATTATCCTTTTCTGTAATATATTATTGTTATTATTAATATTATTATTATTGTTATTATTAATATTATTATTACAATTATTATTATTATCTTTATTATTATTATTTTTATTATTATTATTATTATGATTGAATTATTATCACCATCAAAATCAATACTATTATCGTCATGATTCGCAGGTCGGGTGCAGGAGATGTCTGGGTCACTGACAGGTCGTAGGGGTCAAAGGTCATCCATCCACTCCAGTCTCCTGCGCAGCAACTCGTTTGCAGGGTTCAGAGATGATGTTCCCACCGACCCATTCCTTGCGGTAAGTCTATTGTAAACCTTCTTAAAGGGATCTAGTAACTTTGTTGACATACATGTGCAAAATGTGATGAGTGGTTGATACAATGTATATGTTATCTGTTATGTCCACTTGGTGTTGTGTGAAAATTTCAAGTTAAGTGAATGTTATATGGCCGAGTTATGAGCAAAAATGCAAAGTGATGTTTACTAACTCATTGCACTCACTTTGTACACAGTTTTCGCGGGCCAGTGGATAAATTAACATCTGAACACTTCAATCGTACATATCTTTTTAACGAAAGGGAAATTTGAAAAACCGAAACCTGTCCAATGCTTTAATTGTTAATACGAATACAACAAGGTATGAGGGAACCACTGGAATTCCAATTGACTGCAAGCTTCTACTGCAGTGCATTTTGCATATATAGTCGATAGATGTAGTAATTGAGCAGTGACAAAGAGGTATCACTGACAAATATGTGGAGGCTCATAACTATTTATTCCCCCGTAATTGGCAAAGAGAGCACCCCATAAATCCTTAATGTTTAATTCAAAATAAATTTCTGAATGTTGTTTTTATGCAGGGTAGATTGAAAAGTAGCCCCTGAAAAATAAACATTTAATTTTCTCAATGCATTGTATACATTGAATTTTCATCCTATCCATTTCATGTGTATGGAGACCGTGATTCATGATTCAGTCTGTCAGAGCCATAAGTCATGATCTTGGAAACGTCATTGATATAGAGACTAGGATATAGTTGCAAAACTGGTCACTTGCCAGCTCTGTTGCTATGGCAATATGATATAGGCACTGAGTGTTTGTCAAGTTGTAATTCATGTCGCTGTCACAGTGAAATTTGAGTTGCCATGATAAATGTGTTCTAGTCAAGTGTGACCTATATAATGTTGATCTTTGAGGAATTTTTTTGAAAGCAGATCGGGCATTTTGCTGTAAAAAAGATTGTTTTGTACTGCATGTCAAAAGATTAATTTGTAAACAAATAATATCTCTATTGCAATCTTGATGAATACATCGTTAAGCAACACTATTGTCTATATTTGAATTTGACTTGTGTCTCGACTTATGGGCTATTGTTCACTACAGCATATAATAACAAAATTCAGACACTGTCATTTTCTTTTGAACTTGATAAGGTCTAGATGTTGTTCGATACAGTGGAATTCATTGTACATTTGATACACTGAAACAGCAAAAATGTCCCTCTAATGTGTATACACCTTAGATATTTCTTTTCAATTTCAATGTTAATTTTTTTGTGCATATTATGTGTGATTGTGATGCAAATTTTTTATCATTACTCACTTCCCCTATCATTCTCGGTGCACTATTTACATTGTCAAGTTTGTAAGAATAGTGGAGAACAAAACCAAAACGTTAACTCCTTCAAGACTTGTCCAGAAAATATTGGATCTGTGAGCAGGTCAATGGAGAATGCATGTTCTAGGTATACATGAAGTAGTATTGAGTGAGTAAAGAGAATTATAACTTTAAATCCAATATAGATTGAAGGATGATATAGTACTTGTATTAGAGATATAGTTGATATGAAGTGGATTCATGAGTTCCACCCACATTTCATACTTATATTTTGATAATCTGTTGTCAGGTCAATTGAGAATGCACGTTCGAGGTATAAATGAAGTAGTCTTGAGTGAGTAAAGAGAATTAGAACTTTACATCCAATATAGCTTGAAGGATATAGTACTTGTATTGGAGATAATACTGTAAAGTAGTAATGTTTGCAGTGCATTAATTTTCGCGGATTTCGCGCTGATGTCAGCGTCCGCGAATATAAATGTGCGATTTGCAATCCGTGTTCACACTTGCTCGGCCACGAAATTAAAAACCTGCGAATGTGTTTCTGTGTCGCTTAGCGCGAAGTATTAATCGCGCGAAAATAACAACGTTAACAGTAGTTGATATGAAGTGAATTCATGAGTTCCGCCCACATTTCATACTTATCTTGATAATCTTGGTCAGCTTGCCTCTGAAGAAGATTTTGCTAGGATTGAAAATGAAGGACATATATTGATTTTCATTTTATTACACAGTCAATATTATAGTAGATAAGCAGTTTTCAGCACTATTTTGCATCATTATCTTGGTATCCTAGTAACTCAACCACAGATTTTGCTAGATTTCTAGATTTCAGGGTAAAAGTTATCAAATAAATTAGTCAGCTTCCTTGTTTTCGTAATTGGTTGGAATCCCTTTCTCATAAGACATACTTGTAATTGACTCACGGTATGAGTGAATGCCTATTACTAGATTACCAGAAGATGTGTGGAAAACGTTTACTTGGGGAACATTCATAAGTTTGTTGTTAGCTTTTTTGCCACTTTTTCTTGCAGTTCAAAAGGACAAGTCATTGTTTTTATCGTTCTCTTCATTGTGCTTTGAATTTTCCTGCCAAATTGTTTTCATTTGGGATTTATATTTGGAAATATACTTATCAATTCATTTTTATTGTAGGCAACTTCTTCTGAAAAGAACTTTCCAAACAGATGACCTTTATTTGTTGTTTATAATATGCTTTAATTTTGAATCAAATTTTGCCACCAAAGAAGTATTGTTTCAAATTTAAATGGAAGCATTCCCTTATTCATTGGATTTTCATACCTGATACTTATTAATTATGTTATGAAACAATGGAAGACACCCGTAGTTGTACCAGCTTTAATTACTTTTGACTACACACTTGGCAAAACCAACATTTTCTTTGTTCAACCCTCACCCTCAATCTGCTAAGACTCATGTGGATAATTCAAAACTATTTTCAGAGACTGGATACGATATAACAAACTTCTGGTTTCAATGAAATTAGGAGCATCACATACTGTAGTTGTACAGGACTTGTCTGTATTACTTTGAGCTACAAAGCCTACAAAATGTGAGAGTTGATGATTCAAGCCTCGGACACAGGCAACTTTTCTTTGCGACCCGGATATATTTGTACTGTTTGCAAATAATTACATCCAACTTTCAGGAATTATAGGAAATCAAGTTTAATAACTTTATAATGAAAGCTGCGCAGAGTTGTGCGTACTTGTATTACTTGGAACTACGCATTGTGTAGGTCAATGATTCAAGCCTCAGCATAGTCCAATGCTCTTTAGGACCCCATTATCTGTTGAGATTCATACTGCAATTGGACAGTTAATAATAACTTGTCAGCTTCACAGAGTTGCACTTAATTTATAACTTCACAATGTAAAGGACGGCCAAGTTTTCTGTGCATCCCATTAATTATCTTACTTTCTGTGGAGAGTTCCAACCAACTGTTACATGTACAGGAACTCAACTTGAATGATTTGTAGTATTTATAATTGAAGTTGCATAGATTTGTATGTGCTTGAGTATTAATTGAAACTACACGATGCGAAAATCAAGTCTTGGCACAGCCAATTTTATAATGCAACCCATTATATGTTGTATGTGGAGAGTTTAATCCAATTACAGGAATTACTGGATAATAACTTGAATATCTTGAATTGATAATGGAAGCTCCATAGAGTTGCACTTAATGGCTACATTACTTAGATCTACACAATGTGAAGTTCAGTGATAAATACCTCTGTCACAGACAAAGGTTTCTTGCACCCGATTATTTTTGTGTAAATTATACTGCCTGTGGAGATGCTAAATCCAACTTTCAGGAATAGGGAATTATCTTTCAAGAACAACTTGAACAATTTGAATTGATAATGGAAGCTGCACAGAGTTGTACTTGTTTGTATTACTTGGAACTGTACAATGTGGAGGGAGGCTGGGAGTATGTATGTGAGCTACCCGCAGAGGAGACCAGACGATACCGCAAACATGAAGTAAGCAGTCCTGGCCCTACATCACCTTTCTATCCTGTGGTTTGATTAACCATAGAGAGTGCCACAAATGCTCCCCACAAAATGTTTAAGCCCCCCTCCAGGGCCCCCCTACAAACACATAATACTTAGAAACTGAAAAAAGTAAGCATATCGAGCCCCTCTTGCATGCACGTCTCCTTTCTGGCCTCGGACACAGTCGACTCCCTTTCTGAACTAAACCAGTGGCCTTCACCATGGTACACACACCCCCCCCCCCCCACTCTACCTCCACTAAGAAACAAATTGCCTTTGCAAGCCCCCCCCCCCCCCCCCCCCCCGGTGTCCATCTAATGGACAATCCTAGCAGGGGAAAAAATACACAGGGGCGGCGGGCGAATTCGCCCCCGAAATGCCCAAAAGAGCCCCCGAAAAAGAAAAAAAATGCTGATACGATGATCACTTACAGCATTAGAGCTAAAAAGTAGCCCCTAAAACTAGAAAAAAAGAGCCCCGGAAATTTGAAGCCCCCGAAAGTAGCCCCCGAAAGTAGCCCCCGAAAAGTTGGAAAAGTAGCCCCCCAAAACGTCCATAAAATCTGAAAGGGAGCCCCCGAAATAAAAATATTAATTTTTTCCCTGATTCCTAGCAACCATCTTCCTCCATCCTTCTCTATCCTTCACATCTTCCGAGATATCAGTTTTAAGCCTGCCCATTCAGTGTCCACTTTCACCTAGCAAAATAAAATACAGTGCATGACTTGTTTTCTTTTTTCCCCTATTAATAGATAGCCGATGCTCCCAGGTTTGAGTATATGTGCAGTTCAGAATAGGTCAGTGGTTACTGTTAATGATTTGGTTTTGATGACCATAGAGCATATTAATGTGTTTTTTGTACTAGGTTTTGTCGATTAGATATATTAACACACCAGTTTCTGGTTGTAAATATACTTTGACTATTAAAGTACTCCATGAAAAGTTTATTGGCTCATTTGCGCAGTCGAAAATGGTTGCTAACACTTTGAAATTGACATAAAATTGCAAGCGTGGCTTTAGGTCATATTTCACATTTGAATAACACAAGAGATGGGGAGTCAAAAAGTGTTCACATTTGCTTTAGTTATACAGACTGTCCCAGAAAAAACGAAACCGGGTTTCATGGCAGAAATTTTCTGTCATAATGAATAATTTCTTTGATGATATATATATGTCTGAAAAGCTCTGTGTCTCTTCTTTCATTTGATGTACAACTTATGGCACATAATTTACGCAAGACTGAATTAGAACAATGGAAAGAGGTGTTACCAAAATTCGATTTGCGCGCAGAAATTGCAAGTTTGGGTGAGGTTTTGGGGTGAGTTTTAACCGTAGTAAACGTACTTATTTTGAGAAAAGACAAACACCTCATAAAAATACATAATTTTATCTTTTATATGACACCTCATGATTAAAAAATAAATGATTTATGCCAGAGAACGAGTACAATGAAATCATGCTTGATTCCAGCCCAAATGGGTAATTTTCCTGATCTAGCCTGTTTCCCATGGTTTCCCTGATCCCCATGTTTGTGTAAATTCACTCATGCATCAAATTCCATTGTCAGGAAAGGTGAGCGACTTCTTACTCAACTTTCACTCATTTGGGCAGAAATCAGGCATGGTTTCATTGTACTCGTTCTCTGGCATAAATCATTAATTTTTTTAGCATGAGGTGTCATGTAAAAGATACAAATATGAACTTTCATGTGGTGTTTGTCCTTTTTAAAAATAAGTACGTTTACAACCCTTAAAACTCACCCAAACTTAAAATGTATGCGTGCAAATGGAATATTGGTAACACCACTTTCCATTGTTCTAATTCAGTCATGCTTGAATTATGTGCCATAAGTTGTACATCAAATGAAAGAAGAGACACAGAGCTTTTCAGACATATATATATCATCAAGGAAATTATTCATTATGACAGAAAATTTCTGCCATGAAACCCGGTTTCGTTTTATCTGAGACACGGTGTAGATTAGAAAATTGCCTGGCAAATGTTGCTATTTTAAACTAATGGCTCAATTAAGCCATTATTTGGTTCACTGTCAGCTTGAAAATATACATGAAAAGTTGATTTGCAAACACCATTACAAATTTACCAAGTAGATCAAGATACTTACAATTAACACTGCTGAAAACAATGCAAATTAGAAAATTACATCATGAGCAGTAGGCCTAAGTTTAAAATACACTATTTTGTATTATATTTTATATTTGATAGAAGTTTTTATCTCAAAAGTGACAATTATGCCTTTATCAGTTTGTGGATATATGTGACCCGCTACAGAAAAACCCTGCACTTGTCGGTAATTCATGTTTGGAAGAAATGGGCATTTTAAGTTCACATAATGTGTGTAAAGACTTGTGATTGTAAAATTGAAACAATCATATATTCGCCATTATTGACCAATTTGTTAGAACAAAGCATCAAATGAAAGCTTGTGATGAGGCCTTTCTAATGGTATGAAAATCTACATTTTGATTGTTACCGACAAGTGCAGGGTTTTGCTATAGCCGGTCACAACTGTTCCCATGTATTTTATTATTTACTGATCAGGCCACAAAATAATACTTCAATTTGTTCGATTGGCCTTGGGAATCAGGCCAGTGCTATAGGGCTGGGTCCTATTTTAGCCTGGGACTATAATTGGAAAGTCCAATTGCATTAGGCTGCCTTTAGATTGGACGAGGGGAAGTAACAGTTGAAAGATCAAAGTAATTTCCTTTACAACAAAATAAAATTATCCCAAATCTCATCATTGTATGCAAATGAAATTTAATCTGGAAAAACCCCTAGAACCCAAAATATCGCTGTACAACAGTACAAGTATATGATGTATCAATCTTTATGAACCTTTATTATTCACAGAAAGGACTGCATGCATGCCGATATGGGAAAATCTGTTGCTGCTTTTTAAAGAACTTTTATAAGCTCTCAACATTCAACATGTGTATTAAGGAGCTGTGACTTTTACAATAATTGGAATAATTTTAAATAAGGAGGCTAATAAGGCATTGTCTCCAATTAACTTCCATATGTTATGTATCTTTGGAATACTTTGGATATACATTGTACTTGGATGAGCTGGCTTGGATGTAATTGTATTGCCTTATCAATACGTCAGTTTGTATGTCCTCACTACTTCCTTACATTGATTTGTCTGAATGCTTTTCTTACTATAAATTCACCCTGCATATACATTATAAAGAAGTTATATTGACTCTAAAGGAATGCTTTACATTCACCTACACTACTTGAAAAGACAATTTTGATTTAATCCCAAGGAAACAATTACATGCTAATGATCTTGTGGTCATCGATTGACGTTGGTAATTGATTGAACTTAAATGCTTCTGAAAAAACAAATAACCAACCAAGGTATTTTGAAGTAAGTGTGATTAATAGGTATATTTATTGAATTGCGACAAAATAAAAGCCAGCAAAAGAGGGGAGATAACATCAGTGAGAATGAACAGCCTCAGAAGCCGCGTAAGAAGATGTAAGGTGAGTTGAGGATGCAAAATGCTGCTCAAAACTGCTTATTTACTATAATATCACCTGTGTAATAAAATTAGTCAATATGGTGCCTCCTACATTTTCACTTATGCATGTATTAAGGGATGTATTCTAAATTTCTAATTTAAAAATATAGCTTAGAGCTCTTTAAATTTTGTTGTATTAATTACAATTTGACTTATAAAAGATTCCAGTGTACATAACATTTTGTCTTTCCCAAGTGTTGCAATCTGACAAAAATATTGGCATGATCACTTTTATCCGCTCTGTTAGATGTTGAATGTGTATATCGCCCTCTTGTGAAGTGAATTAGACAGTGAAGAGACTGATATATATAAGCGTGAATAACCAAGTCTCTGTCAATAAGTCATTTTGTAGAATATGCCCTGGGGAAACTGCATTTATACAATGCTTTGGAAATGTCAGTTATATTGTTATGTTATTTTGTTCCCTGTTAAAAATATAGAAACATGTATCATTTCATGGATTTCATCACCCTTATATTTACAAATTTTGATTTCATAATAAGGGCATATATGTATTGTAAATCTAATGATGATTTTATAAGAGTGATACTAAAGTGGCTTTTATTTTCCCTTCCATATTTCCTGAAGAAATTAATCTATCATAGGCGTTTGTCATATTTATAATGGTCAGAACATATTGCATTTCTTTGCAGATCATGCTCAAAATTCACTTATTTCATCCATTATTCTTCTTTTGTGAAAATCAAACATTTCCAGCAGCGAAAAAATTAATATTTTTATTTCGGGTGCTCCATTTTCAGGGGCTACTTTTCCAACTTTCGGGGGCTACAAATTTCGGGCTCTTTTTCAAATTTCAGGGGCTACTAATAAGCTATAATTCTGTAAGTGATCATTTTATAAGCAATTGATCACAATCCAAACAGAAAAATCCCCAAAATTATTATTTATTTATTTAATTTTTTTTTTTTTTTCGGGGGTGAATTTTTTTTTTTCGGGGGCGAATTTGGGCATTTCGGGGGTGAATTCGCCCGCCGCCCCCATGTATTTTTTTCGCTGATTTCCAGGGTGAAACTCTTTAATCCAAACACTTGTACTTTTCATCAAAAAAGTTTATTCAGTCAAACCTGTGTTAGAGAGGCCACCTGTGTATAAATAATAACAAAAGTGATATCCGATGCAGAGAGAAACAATGTCATATAACCTGTCTATAGAGGCCCCCTGTCTGCACTGAGTGGCCACTTTTCTCGTTTCCATTAGCTGGTCAATAATCAATATACATAAGTTTGTTAATGGAACCTGTCTAGATAGAGGTCACCAGTCTGAATTGCTACTTTTCTTGTTTCCCTTAGGTGGTCTCTATACACAGGTTTGGTTGTACTATGTTATGGAACCTGTCTATAGTCATAGAGGTCACCTTTCTACAGTGGCCAATGTTCTACCTCCCCTTAGATGGTCACTATATATGTTTGAGTGTGTTATGTTATGGAACCTGTAGAGGTCACCGGCACCGTTATGTGACCACTTCTCTTAGGTGGTCACTATACACAGATTTGACTCCTCTCTATAGTCTCCACCTGTCTATAGTGGCTACTTTTTAGTTTCCCTTAGGTGGTCACTATATACAGTTTTGACTGTATTATTTTGAGGAAGTAACTGTAGGGTAAAAAAGGTGTTTGCCTGGTACTAAAACTAGCCTGAGCTAAAATACAGTCAGTCAGGCTTGAAGCTATTGATTTCTTTTGTGTTACAGACAATCAGCGGTTAAGGGGTAAGAATGTAAACCGTTATTGAAAGCTTAATATGAACAGTTCTTTTGAATTGCTGGCCTTAAATGCATGTTCAATTTGAGAAAATCAATAAATTAGTCGGGCTTGTTCATACAATCTTTATTCCCTGCCTAAGTTGTGCACCCTTTTTGATGTCCTGAATATATTTTCATTGCGTATCATTTGTGACTATCTGATGCAAACTGTAATTGAAGTTGAATAATAACAGTTCATTTGAATTGCCTACCTCAAAGGCCTGTTCTTGTTGTAAATCAATAGATTATTCAGGTATTTTCATAAAGCTTACTAGTATCTGATTGATGACAAACCGGTATATTGCAAAGCATTTGTGACTATGCAAACTATAAATGAAAGGTTAACATTAAAAGTTAATACTTGAATTGCTTTGCTTTGCTCAATTGCTTGTTCTTGTTGTAAATCAAGAAATTGCTCAGCCATTTTCATATGATTTGGAGTCCTTTCAATATATGAGTAAACTTTATCATTTTGACTACAATTGAAAATGATTCTAGAATTCCGTGATAAATATCTCCGGGAGACATAAAAAAAAAAAAAACATTTCATTCTTCTGTTATCATAATCCAAACAATTCAAACATATAGAGAAACTGACCAGAAATATATAATGTGATTGAAAAAGAGCAAAGGAAATGGGATTCCAAGGGGATTGGAACCAGAGACCTCCGGACCCGAGACCTCCGGACCCGAGACCTCCGGATTGCTAGACCGGTGCTCTTACCGACTGGAATCCCGTTGGAATCCCATTTTCTTTGCTCTTTTTCAATCAAAATCCAAACAAGGTAGAAGTGATGAAAGCCCCAAGTGATTTTGTTTGCAGTTGACATTTGACAATGTTAATGGATCCCTTTAACTGCCTGTTCCTGCATAAAATCAATAAGTTACTGAGGCGTTTTCATTCACTCTGGTGGAGAAGCATTCATTAAGTTGATTGATGCATTTTTATTGCCTTGTTTTGTTTTTTTGTAACCTGTTCATATTTGTAATGTGATCAAAAATATGTAAAATGATTTTAATTACCAACAAAGGTGTTTTCACAACGGGTAAACACGCCCAGTTACTATTGAAATGCTGAATATGAATGGGTTTGGGAGAAAAAGAAATTGGTCAAAGGTCAAGATCGTTAAATCACAAATGTGTGTGTTGGTATGGGAGTCCAGCTCACTCAGCGATCCAGCGATTATGCAATAGTACCTGACTGTTTTTGCTCATCCGGCCCGAAGGGCCCGATGAGCTTATGCCATGGCGTGGCGTCCGTCCGTCCGTCCGTCCGTCCTTCCGTCCGTCCTTCCGTCCGTCCGTCCTTCCGTCCGTCCGTCCGTCCGTCCGTCCGTCCGTCCGTCCGTCCACAATTTTCAAAATGCTTCTTCTTCGTTATTTTTCAACCGATTTTGATTCTGATTGTTTCATAAGATAGGGCTAGGAGGGGGATTTAAAACTTCTACACAGAATCGTGAAATTCATTATATATGCTAATTTATGCAAATTTATTCGAAATCACAAAAAATGCTTCTTTGCTTTATCTGGTAGAGCTAACTTTGGTACACTAAACTTCTACACAGAATTTTGAAATTTTTCTCCATTAATTAATTATGGTAATTTATGCAAATTTATTCCAAAAATCACAAAAAATGCTTCTTCTTCATTTCTCGACCGATTTTGATTTGGTTTGCTTTATCTGGTAGAGCTAACTTTGGTACACTAAACTTCTACACAGAATTTTGAAATTTTTCTCCATTAATTAATTATGGTAATTTATGCAAATTTATTCCAAAAATCACAAAAAATGCTTCTTCTCCTTCATTTCTCGACCGATTTTGATTTGATTTGCTTTATCTGGTACACAGAATTTTGAAATTTTTCTCCATTAATTATGGTAATTTATGCAAATTTATTCCAAAAATCACAAAAAATGCTTCTTCTCCTTCATTTCTCGACCGATTTTGATTTGATTTGCTTTATCTGGTAGAGCTAACTTTGGTACACTAAACTTCTACACAGAATTTTGAAATTTTTCTCCATTAATTAATTATGGTAATTTATGCAAATTTATTCCAAAAATCACAAAAAATGCTTCTTCTCCTTCATTTCTCGACCGATTTTGATTTGGTTTGCTTTATCTGGTAGAGCTAACTTTGGTACACTAAACTTCTACACAGAATTTTGAAATTTTTCTCCATTAATTAATTATGGTAATTTATGCAAATTTATTCCAGAAATCACAAAAAATGCTTCTTCTCCTTCATTTCTCGACCGATTTTCATTCTGTTTGGTTTATCTAATAGGGCTAGGTTTCATAAGATAGGGCTAAGAGGGGGATTTCAAACTTCTATACAGATTCATGAAATTCATTATCTATGGTAATTTATGCAAATTATTCGAAATCACAAAAAATGCTTCTTCTCCTTCATTTCTCGACCGATTTTGATTTGGTTTGCTTTATCTGGTAGAGCTAACTTTGGTACACTAAACTGCTACACAGAATTTTGAAATTTTTCTCCATTCATTAATTATGGTAAATTTTTTATTTTTTAATTTTTTTAATTTTTTTTAATTAAATTTTTATTTATTTTTCTATTTTTATTTTTATTTTTTTTAATTTTATTTTATTTTATTTTTTGTTTGTTTGTTTGTTTGTTTGTTTTGTTTGTTTTTTATTTTATTTATTTTTATTTTGATTTTGATTTTTTAAATTTATTTTTTTATTTTTTTATTTTTTCCCATGTCCCTTCCAGGGCATCAAATTTTTATTTTTTGACCAGTTGAAAAGTGTACCACATGAAATTTGCGATATTTGATGTTGCGAGATGGCGGATGAGCGCTACGTCATTGACGTTCTGGTTCTCCTGTGAAATGAGCTCCATATGAATTGCATACTGTATATAAGCAGGCAAAAGTTGATTTTACCTTTGTTTACTGAGGTACTTTAATCGTATTGATACCGATAGCATGGCTCGGTAGAGAGCAGCAATATGAATTAAATGCCTTATTAAAGACATGTGCGACATGAACCTGGAACGTCATGATTGGGAGTCATGCGCCCATCCAACAGTGCCACAGCACCTCCTTTACAACCAAAGTGGCGCTAAATATCTGTAACATGATAAAAAATGTGTAAAATAATTCTCATTACCAACTGACGTGTTGTCACAACATGTAAACAGACACGTAGTTACTATTGATATCTAAATTAAAAGGCTAATGGAATTTGCTATGAACTGCTAGCAAATGAGTACATATCAATGCATTCATTGACTGAGCAAATATACCTACCCTAGTCATAAATCATTTACGATGGTGACCTTAGAATTAGAAAGCGTCCCTAGAAACGTATGTAGTTTGCATATATATGGTGAATCCTCTCCTGAAATTGATTGTGCAAACACGACTTCTGAGTTGAACGTTCTGCTTATTGTGCTTGAAACGTAGTTTGTCTATAGATGGCAAGTACCCTTCTGAAATTGATTGTGCAAACACTACTGGAATTGTGTATGATTTGAACATTTTATATCTTGTGTGTGAATGCATTCACTCCTTTGAAACCTGCTTGCCTTTGGCAAGTACAGTCTAACCTGTGCATAGTGATTCCCTATTAAAAGGGGGGATCCAAGAAAAGTTGCCATCGTTTTTATTTGTAAGTAATAAGGCTGTCGATTTCGGGTATATTTACTAATTTATTTACTTTTCGGGCGAGTCCCGGGTACCCGAAATTTATCCATTTGTTGATTTCGCTATAGCAATGCTCGAAATTAACTTTTTGTGCTGGTGGCCCGGTCGGGCCAGTAAAAATAGTATTTTTCAAATTTTGGTGGCCCGAAACCAGAATCTGCTGGCCCGAATAAATAAAGAAGAACAAAAGTAAAATGACTAGTCTAATTAAGTTTGTGTAGAGACTAGAGACAGAGTTGAATCTTAGACATTATTAGGTGAATTATTGAAAATGTCTTGCTTAAAATCACAATCTATAACTGAATAAATGAAACCCAACATTGAATCAGTTCAGTCTCATCTTGGAGACACCAAATTATGAAATTAAGGAAGTTTTCATGTTCGATCTTGTCAACTTTTGAAACTTCATATCACTAACCAAAAAACACATGTATGGGACTGGGCTTTAAAAATCGGCAAAATAATTCATAATTGGCAAGCATAATCAATTTGTCAAGACAATATTACATGAGTAAGCACAACATTCATACCTTTTTATGATCATTCCTTCATAATATCTGTAAAAATGGACTATTATTATGGTCTGAAAAAAAGAATTACAACCCCGATCGTGCAGAAAAAAATTGCACAAAAAAAATATCGCGAGCGTGCATGTGGGATTGCTGACAACACAAACAAAAGATAAAGGGCTGAGATGCGATGGGGGAAGAGCTAGAGAGAGGGGGAGAGAGAGCTAGAGAGAGAGTTGCGTCTTTTTATTTCCTACTTGTGAAAAGTGCATGCGCTTTGCGCGATTTAACTGATTTACGATCGCTCTCTCTTCTCTTTTTGAATCACAAATCAAGCGTTGTTTGTGAGGTAACAAATTTGCAAATAATTCACATGATTGTCTGCACAATGGTTTCAACATTTGGTGGCCCGATCGGGCCAGCAAAGATTGGTAATTTGATTTTTTTACTGGCCCGGCAGCAATTTTTAGTGGCCCCGGGCCATCGGGCCTGTGCTAATTTCGAGCGTTGGCTATAGGCATGTCACGCCGCTGGGAAAACATGTTCATTCAAGTGACAAAAATGCAGCGCATTTATGACAATAAATCATCTTCTAAAATACAGCAAAGAGGGAAAAAGGAATGAAAAGAAAATGAGAGTGGGCAGATAACTCGGGCGTTCAAAAAGGGGACTTTTTGCTTTTTTGGGGGGATATCGAGTATCGATTTTTGCGCCCGGGACTCGACATTTTTCGGCGGGACCCGGGTATCCGGGACTCGTCAACAGCCTTAGTAAGTAATCACTTGAGGTGGCCACTATAGACAGGTTGGCTGCTATAGACAAGTCACAGGTGGTTACCAAGACAGGTTTGACTGTATCCTTCTGATATTGATTTTGCAAATACTATTTCCGAGTTGAATGTTCTATATAATTATTTTGTTTGAACGCACCCAGTCCATCAAATCCTAGCTTGCCTATGTGGTCCTTCTCATATTGCTTTGTGCAAACACTCCTTCTGAGTTAAACGTTCTACTTTTTGTACCTGAACTCAGCCAGTCTCTCTAACCTACGTTTCCATTTAGCGAAATACTATTGTATTGATATTGATTTGTGCAAACTCATATTTCTGAGTTGAACGTTCTACTCTTTGTAGGCCTACCTGAACTCAGTCAGTCTCTCTTACCTATATATTCCTATAGCAAATACTATTATGATATTGATTTGTGAAAAAAGCTATTTCTGAGTGGAACGTTCTGCTCATTTTGCTTGAACCCACCCAGCCACAAAAGCCTAGATATGTATTTGTGAAAACTCCTATTTTTTAGTTGAACGTTCTACTTTTTGTACCTGAACTCGGCCAGTCTCTCAAACCATACTCTAACCTAGTTTTCCATGAGGCAAGAACCCTTCTAATATTGATTTGTGCAAACAATATTTCTGAGTTGAACGTTCTACTTATTTTGCTTGAACGCACCCAGTGCGTAGAGAGTATAGTAAGCCATGCATGCCTATCTAAAGGTCCTCTGTATTGTGTTCAGTTGACAATAGGAAAACATGTTTGTGTGTTTAGTGAAATGAGATGGTTTAAGAAGGCGATAATGAGAGAAGGAGAAAGAGAATGGGGAAGGTCAATAGAAATATGAGAGAGAGAGAGGAACAGAGGGTGGGAGAGAGGAGAAAAGAAATGTAACTGAAAGTTTACCCATTTTCTACAGGAGCCTTGTTGGTCCTGTGTTATCTATATGAGGATTGCCAAATCTAGTAGAGAACCGGTTAATGAAAAAAGGTATGGGTGAGAATTAAAGATTGAGATAGAGAGATAAATAAACTAATTTATACCAGAATTACACAAATTATTGGTATGAGTAGAGAAAGAAATTAGGAATAAAGAGACAAACAGGAAAAGAGAAACTGGGAAAGAGAGAGAGAAAGGGTGAGGGAGGGGTGAGGAAATGAAAACCTTGACTATCTGCACATGTATGGTAAATCAATAGTGGAAGGGATACAAGGGAGAAAGGAAGAGAAAAAAAGAGATATACATTGGGAGAGTTTGAATTGAATTAATAAAGGATGGGAATGATAACAATGAGAGAGCAACAGAGAAAATATCTTCGGGGGAAGTAGAAATTGTAAATATATATATGGGTGTACTTATAAAGAGAGAGCTGGCAAAAAACAGAGATAGATATATGATTATATTATAGATTATATAAATTACTATATATTATGGGTATAATAAAAGATAGAGACCCAGAGAGAAAAGAGAGCGAGCTGGAGAGAAAAGAGAGACGGATAGAGAAGAGGAGGAAAGTGACTTGTAATTAATCAACTATACATGGGTGTGATAATAGAGAGCAAGCAAGAAAACAGAGAGAGGGGAAGAGAGTTTGAATGAAATAACTGAACATGGGTGTAATAATAGAGAGAGGCCCAGAGAGAAAGGGGAGACGGATAGAGAGGGGGAGAGAAAAGGGAAGAGACTTTGCACTAATTGACTATACATGGGTGAAATAATAGAGTGAAAGAGAAAGAGAAAAAGAGAAAAGGATACAGAGGGGGAGAGAAGGGAACAGAGTTTGAATGAAATGACTACTGTATACATGGGTGTAATAATGAGCTAGAACGAGGGGGAAGGAGAGTATGAACACATTACCATACAGTACATGGGTGTAATAATAGATAGCAATTGACAGAGAGAGGAGAGACGGATAACAAGGGGGAGAGAGGGTGAGAGAGAGTATGAATTGAATGACACCGGGTGCACAGTTCATCGGTAGGGAGTAGCGTACGTAGCGACGGCTCTTCGTATTGTACGCGCCCACAGAGGCGCGTAAAGGATTTCACGCTACCGCTCTCGCGAACCAGCTTAAAAATAAACTGCACATATAAACGTAGAGTTTACTTACAGGTGATATAGCTGTGTCTGTATACACCAATTGCATACACCTGTATAGTACGTACAGGTGGATTTTGGATTTACCCAGTACATTTGGAATATATAGTACACATATGTTTTGGTGATATATTGTATATACGCCAAGCGCTTTAACTATATAGTTTTCATTGACTGTATATTATATTCACTGAAGTATTTCCACCGATAGAATGTCTTTTTATTAACTATATGTGCCAATTTATAGATTTCAGTGCTTATTGTGTGTTAAGTGGTGATTAAAGAACGCATCAAGATAGCGAAGAAAGGACTAACAATCGCTACCGCTGTTACGCTGTTCCTAATTAGACTATTAAAGCAAATTAGCTTTTCTTCTTGCGAATCTTGCGCAATCATTTATTGCGTTATATGGCAGCAAAAAGGAATTGTGCATGATTTTACACCAGAAATCTACGTACTGAATTTATGTACAAGGAAGTTTTGATATATATGTGATATTTGTCAGCGAATATTGCAGAATTCTTTTGGAATATGAAGGAACATCATCTCACAAGATCGGATTAATCAAAAGGAATAATGACAGGATTATATCGTCTTGGAAACGCATCCAAGAAGGGAATATACATCATTTAAAGGTAAGATCTATTATTTATTATATAATTAATGCTTGTTTACAAAATACTATTGTAATTTGTTTGTACATTTATATTGAATAAAACTACAATATAAAAAATATTATAATTACTCTTAGTGCAAATAAATGCTATGTTAGACTAAATAAGTCATGTTTGTTTAAAAAAGCATATTTCCTAATTATTATAAAATGTTCTAGATCTTATTATAACTTTTAAATATATGTATATCAAACTGTGTAGTGAGTACAGTACTAGTAACAACTACTGTCATTTTTAAATGCTAGGTTAGACTAATAATTTTGAATAGTTTGAAAGGTATACAATTGTAATTGAGTATAACATTTCTAAATGGGTAATATAAGAATCATGGATTGAAATTGTATTCCCTAAACAAAATTATATTCATTCCATGATAGCTGCATGAGTACTTCATGCAATTACATACATTTATTAGGATAAGTGCCAGGTATACAATAAATTGGAGACCCATACATTCTTCATCAATATATCAGAGAGCTGTTGAATCGCGCTTAAATTCAAATGAAAACATGACAAATAACTTGGAGACTACATTGGTACAGGCAAAGCCAACCGGTCATTTTAATTGTTTTGTCTGGTCTCACTTAAGTTCTATATTTGCACTTTCCTCACTCAATCCAACACAATACTATCATTACTTGGAATAGATATAAAATACAATATGATACATGTATCATACATGCATATAATGTTAATAATATTATTGGAAGATCCATAATCTCTTATTCAATATATATGAGAGCTCTTGCATCCCGCTTAAATTCAAAAGAAAACATGACAAATGAATTGGGGACTTTTGCAAACTAAGTACTTCTAGTCATGCTAAAGCCAACGGGTCGTTTTAATTGTTTCGTCTTGTCTCACTTAAGTCCTATATTTGCACTTCCCCCACTCCATCCAACACAATACTATTATCACCTGAAGTAGATATCAAACACAAAGGGCTCAGCAAATAGATAGTAGGGAAATGAGACGAGGAAATCTGCCCAGTATTGTGATTTGTGAATGATCCTCAGATGAGTAAACTGTGAAGGTTTCTCCCTTAACCCAATTCTACAAATTAACCTGTTTCTTACAAGAATTTTGTGGGTCCTGTATTAACCCATTCAGGACCGATTGATTTGCTATAACATGCATTCTCCATAGACCCAAGCCAGAGTATTTTCTGGACCAGCCCTGAACGGTTTAACTCTATACAAGACTATATACATGTAACAAACAGTCCTGCTATACATTCAGATTCTGAATTCTATGTGGATTGCAAAATCTAGAAGAGAACAGGTTAACCTTTTTTCACTGGTGGCCCAAAGTTTGCTGGCAAGAAAAATGGGGTCTTTTTAATTATGCTGGCCCGAAGCCCAAACTAGACGGCATTCAAATGATCAAAAACAGTTTCTTATACTTGTTATCCCCTGTGGGCAAGTCAAATCTGCAATATAATACAAAAATAATATCGCTAGTGATATTCGTTTGTCTCACAATGTATGGTCAATGCAATATAAATGGCTCAGGTACAGCAGGCCATGCAGTGCTAGTTTGAATAGAGACCCGCTGAACCTTTTCTTGACTAGTCTCCCTAAATAGAAAGCAGGTTATGGTATCCGCAACGCAATGGAAACATTTAAATATCAATTACTGGTTTGCCCAGTTGGGAAAGTGATACCATCAATTACATCTTAGTTACTTTGGGCCATGAGTCAGTGCTTAGTTTGAGTTCTGTGTAACATTATATTTGTAAATAATTTGAGGTATACTGCACGTCTCCAAATATATTATACACTACTGTGTGAAATTCTGCCATCAAGTATTTGATTTTGATCATGATGTGGTTATTGATTTGCATTGATGATAGCCTATCTAGCTGACCCAAATTTGATTAGCATCAATTACATTTAAATGATTTTGGACCAGCGGGTGAGTTCTAATATCTGCAAATGGTTTGAGGTGGAAAAAAAAATGTCTCCCAATATATTACACTTTACCGTGTGAAATTCTACCATCAAGTATTGATTTAATACTGTTATTGATTTGCTTTGATGATAGTCTATCCGACCAAAATTGTATAAATGAGAATTATATAAACCAAGCTTACATTAAAAGACCTGCAGAGATGTGGCACTGTAAACAAGGTCACAATGGACTGCAGAGCCCATAAAAACGTAGCGTCACAAATTAATTTATAATTGCGTTAAAATTTATTTTACTACATTTCTCTGGATGCATTAATGAATTATCGTACAAACATGTGTATTACAGTTTTCTAGTTATCACAAGTATCTTCACAATCATTTTGTTTTGCCTTTTCATTGATAGGTTAAATTGCAGCTTTAAATTCTTGAATGAAGGCTAAAACCATATGTATGAATGATATACTGTACGCGAATGTATGTTTTACAGCCCTTGTACTTTGAATAATTTATGAAGCTTTAATGTTAGAAAAGTACAGTCTACCTCTGACTAAATGTCAGAATGAAATAGAAAGTAACTTTGAAAGAAAATACGCTTCTGTACTGCAGTGCAGCTTGAGCAAAATGTCACGACAAGCCAAGTATTTTGAATAATATATGAAGCAGAAATGTCAAGGCACTGAACAGCATGCCCTCTGTAAAAACACCTAATTATAATGTCTAAAAATGAGTATGCAGTATTTGTGATAGTAGTAACATTATGTGAAATATTAAGTTCATTATTCATAATACATCCAAACCTGTGTATAGGGAAACAAGAAAGGGCATTACTAAAGACAGGTATTACATAACATTACATTTCTGTATAGGGGATAACTTTTTAAAGCCAGTATAGGCAGGTTAGCTGCTACAGAACTGTGAAATGTCCTTCCCCAAGGTATTTGAAGCTCTCATTAAATAATGGTTTCTTTTATCTTCTCTTCCAACAGCAATGCATGACAGGTGAGGAGAGGGAGAGACATCATGCAGGCTCAGCCAAAGAGGGGCCACCAGCCCCGCAGGAGAAGCCGGACGGACAATGCCATGGTCCAGAATCATCCAGCAGACCCCAGACATCCAAGGTCCTCCGCTGATCCTCGACAGCAGAGGACCTCACTAGACCCGAGGCAACAGAGGACACAAGGAGATCCTAGACAGCAGATATCTTCTGCAGACCCTAGGCAACAGAGGAGGGCCATGTCTCCTGCAGCGGATCAAAGACAACAGATGTCTCAGGTTGATCCAAGACAACAGAGAAGGTCTATGTCACCTGCAGCAGCACCCAGTGGCCAAGGGGTCCAGAGGATATCACCTGATAAAGTTCAGAAGGTTTCACCTGCTGGACATCAGAGGACATCACATGGTGGACAAGGTCACCAGGCCAGGAGAGCAATGACACCAGATCCCTATGGAAAGGGACAGTATCTAAACACAACCGGTAATGGTCAGGTTCAGCATGGAAGGGGGCAGTCATCAGAATCGCCAAATGGACCCTCCAACATCCCACAGAGAAGGGCAATCACTCCAAACCCATACATGAATTACCATGGTGCTTTATCTGGGAAGTCGCCTCCCAATCAGGGAAAGGATCCTAGGAACTCCATGTCCCCCATTTCACCTACTCCTCAGACTGGCAGAGAGTTGTCGAAGCAAGAGCTGCTGCAGAGGTTGAGAGCCAACAAGAGTCGACAGGAGGAGACTGGTAGGAACCATTCATTGTCTTCTTCAGAAGGCACTGGACAACAAAGCAATATACAAAACAGTGTGAAAGTTGAGGTACAAATTCACGCTCATGTATCACAGTCAATAGAAAGTACTCAAATCACAAGCTCTGGTGTATCACAATCGGTAGATAATCCCCAAGCAAGGAGAGCATCCATTCAGGTGGAAAGGAGATTGCCAAATGATTCTCCAGAGGCCAATGGACCTGTAGCCCCACCTCGCAGAAGATACTCCAGGTCAGATTTGTTGGAAGATAATAACCATGGTGCTATGCCAGGCGAGGTGTCAGAAGGTGGTAACCAGGATCAGCACAACAGTAGAGAAAGGGTATCAGAAAGTGATAGAGACAGACAGAGGCAGGGCAAGCAGCAAATGCCCTCGCACCTGCCCAAGCAGCGATCGCAGAGCCAAGACCGGGGATCTGTTCATGAGAATCGGGTTGAAGCTGAGAGACTGTTCCTCCTGCAGCAATACGAGCTGTTGCAGAAGCAGAGGCAACAGCAGATTGAGAGCGACCATCAACAGCAGTCTATGAGGGAGATTCAGAAGGTAAAGTTGAAGCAGGATCTGATGTTGCTAAGCAGGCAGGAACAGCATGTCATCCAGAAGCTGCAGAACTTTGAGGGCATCAGCAGGGATGATGTGCCTCAGAAGAACTGGGTCAAGAAGCAACAGCAGATGATGGACAGGCAACGTGAGGTTAAGATGCAGCGGAATAAGCAGCAGAAGAATTTCGAGGCGACAAACAGAGTTATGCTTGAGCAACAACTGATGCAAAAGTGGGAGGAAACTCGTGACCAACAACTTAGGGAAAAACAATTAAAGCAACAGCAACAAGTACAACAACAACAACAACAACAACAAGGAAGGGAATCAGAAAAGAGACTGAATGAGCAAATGCGTCATCAGCAGAAGCAAGATGTCACGCAAGCTCAGAAAAGCAATCCTACTGCAGTTGTTGCAAAACCAACCTCACCAGGACAGAACAGAACACATTCAGAGCAGAATGATACTCAACCTAATGCAGCCACATTACAACAGAAGTCTCACACTCAGCAAGAGGCACACAGATTAGCCAACCTCCAGAAGATGGAACAAATGAAGGCTATTCAGGGTCAGCAATCATCTGCAAAGACTGCAGAAAGAACGCCCAACAACCAGACAAGAGTATCTCATCAACAACCTCAGCAGCATGTAGGACAATCCAAAGACCTTGCCCCTCAAAGTAGGGGTAATATGCCAAAGGGAAGGTCGCTTTCCCCTCATACCAGAGCGCCTTCACCAAACATACGATCACCTTCTCCAAATCTAAAAGTGCCTTCTTCCAATGCAACCAGTTCCCACCATTCATCTACCTCTCCCCGCAACAGCGAAGCTAGCAATCACAGTCACAGCTCATCTGAATCCAGTGAGATTCGTCTGCTTAACTACAGACGACGGAACTCACAAGGTGAGCTTGCCATCCAGTCTGCTTCCACCCAGGCATCAGGAGGAGCTTCTGCCATTTCTCCTGGAGAGAAATTAAGAGGGAGCTCTCCTCAGATGAGTGACAAGAAGCCACTGATAAAGAGTCCTGTTGCCAGACTATCCAAAGCTTTGAAGATCGGGAGTTCAGCAGAATCTTCCAGACCGTCTCACTCTCAAGTTCCGACTTCGTCTCAAACTCCGCCTTTTTCGCCAAAAAATAAAACAATAAATGCCAAAGAGATGGAGGATATCATAAAAATGAACACTGAGAAAATGAAGCATGAGCGAAAACAAATGTTAGAGGCTGAATCGAGGAAGGCAAAAGCTAATGTTACAGGAAATGAGCAAAAGCGAATGAAAGAGGCTGAATCGAGACAAGCGAACCCTCAAATCCCAGAGAGAAGGCGTTGGCGTCGAGAGAGCTTGGGGGCTCAGAATGCAGGGATTGAGAATTCAAAGTCCCAAGAGGGGAGGAATCTGTCTTCGCAGTCTAATGCAGGAAACGGGAATCAGGTTATGAACGGCCAAACAGGAAGGAATCGGGGTATGGACAGCAAAACAGGAAGCAATTCATCAAGGGGTATAACCACCGGTATTACTGCCTCTAGACAGCCAGGGGAGGGGAACACCGGTATTAATGTCTTTAACAACAAGCAGGGGGAGCCAATCACCGATAGAACTGCCTTTGACAAACAAGGAGAGGGGGTGGGGCACAGAACTATTCCACAGGAAGGGAAGGGGGAAGGGCAGAGAGCACCATCACAGGGTGAGAATGCGGCTACAAATGCTAATGACGCAAGGAGACCTTTAACAAAGGACTTTGTCAGACGTATCACTGACGCGAGAGCGATTGAAGCCTTAAAGAGAGGGACAGATGTTACTGACGGGGGCACGGCGGAGGTGAGGGGGACAAGTGCGAACGATATCACTGTCAGAAAAACCGGCACAGGAAGCAACGCGATTGTCAATGCAACCAGTGCAGGGAGTAACATCAAGGGAAGCAGCGGTGTGTCAAATAACTCAGTGGCTTTTGACAGACTGTCGTCACCTGGGGCAGTTAATCAAGCACCTCAATTAAGCAACATATCAAGTGTCACCAATGCAGTAATTACAAATAGTGCCTCAAGCGATGCGAAGCAGTTGGCTGGCAAAATCTCCAATATTGCACCAAAAAAGGAGAGCTTGAATTTAGCCGAAAATGAGAACTTGAATTTGGCCAACAGCGAAGTGAAAGGATTTGACATTAAACCGCTCGACACAAAGGGGCTGGATATTATTGAGGAAACTGAGGAGGGGGAGAGAACAGTAAGAAAAGAGGAAAATTGCAAGTTTGGAGTCAATATTGATGGAAATCAAAACAATTACCAGAAAAGTGAAAGAACGTTTACACAGCAGTCAATTAACCACACTTTAAAGCCAGAGGGGGGTTCCCCTACAAGCAGTAGTAGCAGTACAGAGAAATTGCCGAAGGACAGTGGTAGCAGCACAACAGCTTTGTCGGTGGCCGAGAGGGCTAAATGTAATAGTCCAACAATCGCTCCTGCTGAGGATAAAGCACTGACTGAGGCGTTGGATTTGTTGAACGAACTTGCCAGCACACAGAGCAACAACAACATTGACATCACACCGAATGGAGAAAGTGGACTGTTATCAAACAGCGAATGTGAACTCAAAGCAAGCAGTGGTAGTGGATTTATCAAAGCAAGCAGTGAGAGTGGATTTATTAAAGCAAACAGCCCCAGCCATAGAGAGAGTGAAACCATAACACTTGAAAATCAATCACAAGTCGAGAGTGGGTTTAATAGTGGACTGCAATCCCCTCTCAATCAATCACGCACACATACTGAGACTAGTAGTGGTAGCAGACCAAAGAGACTGGACTCATCTCTCAGTAGCTCGCTCGATGGGACGCCTATAGTAGACAGCCTGCACATAACTCAGAAGAGGGGATCTACCATCAGTCTCGGTGACAGTGTAATAAGATCGGCTGGTCCTGGTAAAGCATTCAGTGGGAGGGAAGCCGACCGTGCCACACGTGCCAGCGCTGTGCCTGGTAATGATAGGTCTAATAACAAACAAGGGGATGGTTCAGTGTCTGGTAACAGGACTAACATACAGGATAGTTCAGTGTCTAGTAACAAGACTAACACAGATAGGGATATAGCTGTGATTGGAAATACAAGATCTGGTGCAGAGAAAGGTAAAACGTTGTTTGGAAACGCTAGAACTAACGCGGAGCCAGGAGAGGATACTGACTTAGAGGTTTTGGTGCTGCCAGAGGAAACAGGATATACCAAAAGTAAACTGCAAGAGGAAACTACTATTCCATTCCAACTAGATAGCGATAACAGTACAGCATATACCAAACAAGATAGTGAAAAGGCTCTTTTGGAACAAACAAAAACTGAAGCTGCCAATTCAAATTGCGCGCCCGCCTCTTTGGAATCTACGCCTACGTCTTCTGTGGCTGCGCGAACCATCGAAGAGCAGCACGTGGAACTCTCGCGCACCGTCAGCCCAATCCCGCAGATCGAACGCGAAGAAGACGGCGTCGCGATACGTCGGAAGCGCTTCGTCAAACAAGTTAGTTTTCACACGGATTCCATCAAATTGCAACAAGTGATCGGGGACGCCGACAACGAGGAATCAACAAGTAATCCACCATCGACACCCTCACCGTCGACCTCTCCGGCAAGGGACGCGTCTTCGCCAAATTCACCGGGGAAGAGCATTCTCGCCAGAGGGCGGTTTTCCGGGAAGCGTGACCATCCCAGCTTGTCCAAGCAAACGGGGGAGATGTTTCGCCGACCGAAGAGCGAACTCTTTGACAATGCGTTTCGGAAGGAATCACAAGCGAACATTACCATGGAGACCAAAGCTGATGGCGCCAGGCAACGTCCTGTTAGCGCCTTCTACCTGTCTGAAGGAGATAGTACACCGGGTGAGAGGGGACGGTCCCATCATCCACGACACTACAGACCGCAGAGTGATTCGCTGATTCAACTGGATAAGTTTGACAGTCTTCACATCAAACCAAAACCGAAAAGGGAGCGTTCGCCCAGCCCGGTAAGTTTCTTCTATTGTTATTAAAATTTCATATGTATTTCCCCAATTTTTATCTCGTAAATTATCTTGTTGAACATTTTTCTGTGAATGATTATGCTGTTTATCTGTTCTAGTAAAATATAACTTTAAAATATTTCTCTTATTCTGATACTCAAATTTTGTGTTCTAAGATGCTTTTAACCCTTTCCCTCCGAGATTCAGAAAACTCCATACACTTTGTACACAGCCCACCTGGTTCCTGTAAGCAAGGGGTTAACTGTTCTTATATTAAGTGCAAAGTGTGTTAATCATGTATATTATATTATGATCTATGTTTGTCTTTGACCTGATTAATTATTTTGATATTAAAAGTGTGAGATAATTAACACCTTTCTCTTTGTTT
Organism: Echinarachnius parma; assembly: GCA_037951105.1. Taxonomy (NCBI): domain Eukaryota; kingdom Metazoa; phylum Echinodermata; class Echinoidea; order Clypeasteroida; family Echinarachniidae; genus Echinarachnius; species Echinarachnius parma. The sequence continues at coordinate 98,584 of JBAMJV010005061.1, read as the reverse complement.
AAATCATTTAATATTTCTCTTCTGAGTATAATTAATACAAATATACATATCTTGTACACTGTACCTTTTGTCAGCCTATGAATACTATTGTTATGTGTTATATACATTAACCCACATTCTGTACTTTCACAAGGAAATTATAATAACATCAACATAACATAGTTGTGAACATTAATATGCTATTGAAACTCTGTGTGTACGAGAACCTGTTGGGCATGTACAAAGTCTATGGGCACATTAAATGTATCATGTTTCCTGTATGTATTTTATACAGCAAATAGGAAACGCACAGTGTTATGATAGGGGAAGCAGTTAAATAGAATTACAACATACAACTACTCCACAAGTTCAAAGTGACACTTGAGTTATGGTTCTTCTAGAGAAATGATTTGTGAGTGTTTTGTATTTGTTTCTAATACATTGAATGTCCTTTACCAGGGAATCAAAACAAACAAAATTTCTCTGAAACAGTTTCTACTAAAGATATAGTAAACAAATATACCATGCACTGAGAGCCTCTAGTTGAAATTATGGATTCCGAGGTGACAGGAAAAGCACTATGTTCTGAGGGTCGTAGACCCGAAGAACATAGTGCTTTTTCTGTTACCGAGGAATCCATAATTTCACTAGTGGCTCGAAATAGTGCATGATATATTTGTTTTATATCCTTCGCATAATCATAATCATCGCAAAAATAAATGATTTCAATTAAATTAAAGAAAAATATAAAGAAAACCAAAACATTGATCATGGAACCATCACTGCACTGACTATGTTCTGTTTGTGACACTGACCCCCTTTGCGCAATAGACCTAGCGCAGAGCGCGTATTGCGCTATCTTTCCATTCATGGTTACGCGCATTAACAACTAATGCGCACCCAAATGCAAAACGCGCGCATCAAAGTGAATAATTAACCTGCTTTAAATGTACACACGTGTAATTGTATGGAGAAAATAGTTATTCGTACATTACACATACAGCTAGTGCAGTGCACACCGCGGCCGATTGTTAAATGACGAATTAGTGTCACGACCACAGAAGGACAACGATGCACTATGTGCACCATTGTCGTAATTTTAAAATTCGAATACCGCTACGTTATACATGAAATGCATCTCTAGAATATTCTTTTGAACTTATTGATATTCACGGGTGAAAATGTGCTGTATTTCTTTTTATATAACTCTTTGAGAAATCTCGTCCAGCATCTTTCGCAAGCTAAAACAATACCTCTGCTCGCAGGGAAGATTTATAACACGCATCTCTATGGGCTCAATATGATCACCCGGCGTCTATGACGTCATTCATGGAATAGCATTTACTATTCCATGAATGACGTCACGCATAGCACATTTTTCTCCATGGGCATAACTATGTTTGGTCACATGACGCTATGTAGACCAATCACTGAACAGGATTTCATTCATGTAGGATATAATGTTAGCTGTGCGCTGCATTCTCTATAGTTCCCAATGTACTGTGCTTTTCCCATTTGCAATACAGTCATAATACACATATAGTAGCCTAGCTTCAGACAGAATTGAAAAAATCAAAAACACCTCACAAATTTGTTGAAGTATCACTTTTTAACTTACAGTATAGAATTAACTGTGTGCCATAATGATATTAGATTGTTAACCCCCTAACGTTACCACCATGCTTATATGTAATACCATATGTACTCAATGGCATTTTAATGACTGGGAATAAGAGGGGTACCGTATATGCCGACTCGCTGAGATATATTGACCTGCGTTGAAGTCATTGACCTATTCTTCTCCTCTTGTTTCATTTCTTATCTATTTTGTTGAATACTGAGTGTAGAATCTAGAGAAATACTACAAAGTTCTGCACTAGAACTCTTGTTTACAATAATATCTGATTCAATTTCAAACATATAGAGAAACTGACCAAAAATATATAATGTGATTGAAAAAGAGCAAAGAAAATGGGATTCCAACGGGATTCGAACCAGAGACCTCCGGTTTGCTAGACCGGTGCTCTTATATATACCGATTGAGCTATAGAAAACCCTAGTACGGCGTTTGTCCCTGAAATCCCTTAATTTTCATTGCTCGTGTGGTCAGAAGCTATTATAAACCTGACATTTATAAACCCGAAGGATAGAAATCAACTTGGGGATATATGCGAGGGATCACCGAAGTGATGCAGCTTTTTAAAATAATTAATTCAAACATACATGTATAGAGAAACTGACCAGAAATATATAATGTGATTGAAAAAGAGCAAAGAAAATGGGATTCTAACGGGTCTCGGGTTCGAATCCCGTTGGAATCCCATTTTCTTTGCTCTTTTTCAATCATAAAATAATATCTGAATGCATTCGCTTCTGGGAATCATGTTATAGAGTTGAGACGTTTCATATTGTCTTCTTTGCACAATACTCTGATAGGTACAATTAACCGATAGCTTTGAAATATAGATACATTTTGCTTAATTTTTTTTTAAGCATTCGCCTTTGATCACTTCACACAATTATTAAGTTAAGTTTAAAATACTCTTATTTATTGTGTTGGCCAATAAGTATGTAAAAAAGTTGTGATATTGCAGAAATTATTGTAACACACTCCGTCATATTTGAATGTGTATGATTTATTTCAACCATTCTGATGTAGTACAGGATTTAATTCTTTTTAAAATGTTATGTTGCCTGCAAAGAAATGACTGTGCAGTGTGCACACCAGAATTTAATTTACTGCATGATTTGATGATGCTATTTATGTCCATGGTTGCTATATTTATGTCTAAATTAAATTGAACTGCAAGAACTATTTATTAGCTTTAATATCCTCAACTGGTTGTTATTATGATTCTTGTTTTAATATCATGATCTACTGTGTGCAATGTACCTATGATTCATTACTGTTTTCCACTGTTCTATATATGAAGGGTTTACTTGGAAAATACAATAATATAAATTCTCAGTTACCAATATAATAGTTGCCATGAAACTTGCGGAAAAACAATGACAATTACAAGAAAATATGTGATAGTTTTAATCAAATCTTCTTTAAAAAACTACATAATTGTACACAGTCAGTAGGGTATAATTTTCAAATGCATTACAGTGGAATCTTTATATCAATTGATGATAAACATGACAAAAATGGCAGTGTCGGTATTTGAGTATGATCGGGTCATATATTTTAACCTGTTCAGGACTATCTATAATGATTTGGGTATAACATGCATTTTCCATTGACCCCAGCCCAAGCATGTTTAAGACCAGTCTTTAATGGGTTAAAAAGTAAATTTGCATTTAGCACATAGTATCAGATCCTTCCTTCATGGAAAACCCAAAGGTCATCTATAATGTGTAAAATTGAAATTCATGCCATAATAAATTCCACTTCCATACCAACTTAAATCGCTGTGACACTTAAAGGGAATTCCAAGAGAATTAATGTGAGCATGCATTGGATGTACAAAAGTAATTGCAGCGCACCCCATTTAGAATGCATGAGCTGAATTCACTATCTAAAGATTAGTACAAAATGTAATGGGTAGTAGTATAATTTTGTTTCCATATTCACTTCATTTAGACGAAGCTTAATTCTCTAAAAAGTTAAGAAACTTTAATATCAATGTGTGGGCAGAAGGACATTGATATAGCACATATCACTGGTCAGGCTTGCTTGCCATTTATTGACATATGACCAATTTCTTCTCTGTAACTCTGATGAGTTTTCTCTGAAAGCTTTCACAAAGAGCAAAGAGCATAGTCACTGTTTTAGCGGACTTTCATTTATTACATAGAGCAGTTCATAGGATGCGAGTCCGATTAGAACCAATGAAATCTTGTTGGTCTGAAAGGTGCATATTATAAAGGTCAGTGCGTGCAAGATTAAAACCAATGAAAACTTGTTGGTCTGAAAGGCGCATATTATAAAGGTCAGTGCGTGCAAGATTAAAACCAATGAAATCTTGTTGGTCTGAAAGGCGCCTATTATAAAGGTCAGTGCGTGCACATATGGAAAAGTAGTCCCATTTGCTCCCTGCACGCGCGGCCGGGATGCGGGAGCGCGCGCGCATATTACACAACGTGTCAAACTTTCCTCTTCACGATTTCCTAACACGCTAGTATGAACATTAAATACTACCAATTCCAAACCAGAATGAATTGAGAGCTGGGTCACTCGGCATTCGATTCTTTATATTGTTTTCTATAACATATTACAATTTGGAAGAGAATCAATATTGCATCTCGTCGGACCAGCTCTTGAAAATGACTCTTGAGCTTTATTTTTCCCCGCCTTTTTGTATCTTATACACGCAAATTGTACAGTAATGTAGGTTACGCGCGGCGAGGGTCAACTTTGAACGGTTGTAACTCGTCGGCCGAATGTTCTTACGATCTGGGTCTCTCGGCATTCGATGTTAAAAACATAAATTTATAACATATGTAAAACTCATGCTGATTGGTTACTGAACGTCGTCGGATATAAAGATTTACTAAAGAGCCTTTTATTTTTAAACCAATCGCCTCTATGGACATAGCGCCTCATTAGCATATCGGACGATTACGTCATATGACTGCTACATTCATTGGTGGGTGAACGTACGTACAGTATTGTGTACGTACATATTTTTTAAACATATTTTTTGTGCGCTTAACATTATGGAGATCAAATATGTTTAAAATCATGTAACGTTAGTGTTTTTTATTTCATTATAATCGAGAACAAAACTGCTGATCTAGAGCGATTTCCGCTCGAAAGATACTGCAATCTACCTATTTCCGATAATGGACAAGTCCAAACTTTTAGACCGCGTATGCTCATGAATAATTCATGAGGCTTGAACTTGAGCGCGCTGTGCGCGCGTTGGCGCAGAAAATTGATTTAATGGGAATTTCAGTGCAAAACTTTTCCATATGGATTAAAACCAATGAAATCTTGTTGGTCTGAAAGGCGCATATTATAAAGGTCAGTGCGTGCAAGATTAAAACCAATGAAAACTTGTTGGTCTGAAAGGCGCATATTATAAAGGTCAGTGCGTGCAAGATTAAAACCAATGAAAACTTGTTTGTCTGAAAGGCGCATATTATAAAGGTCAGTGCGTGCAAGAAACAAAATTGTTGTAAATTGAGGAAATAGGATGTTTTGCCGTGAAAGAAAAAACATTTAGTGTGGTCTAAAATGGGGATATTTTGTAGAATATATTTCATTGAATCCTGACGGTTATATATATATACCATTTATTCATAATCATACTTCCTCATGTTTTTCATGCAGTTCTGAATTGTAATGAAATAAGCAGATAAAAATACAAGACGGCTCTCAAATTGTTAGGCAACTCAGACACCTGAGTTTAGTTTAGAGGAAGCATTGTATTCTAAATTACATTGTTATTTATTGTATATTACTTTTTGAATATAAAAACAATTAAGTTTGTCATGTAGTCCTGAACTGTTGCTTTTGTAATGAAATATGCAGATAAAAATACAAGAAGTTAATCAAATTGTTAGGCAACTAAGACACCCAAGTTTAGTTTAGAGGAAGTATTCTATTCCAAATTCTATTAATTTTATTTATCCAGTGTATTATATTATATTTAAATAGATCCAATATTGTTTTAAATTAATTAATTGCAAATGCATGCTCTCTATTAAATGAATACTTTGCAATATATTAACAAACAAATACAATAGTGTAAATACAAATGCTAAAAATTCCTCTACAATAACAATTAGATTTTGCTACATTATGGCATATAATGGTTGAAAGTGAGAGCTTGCCTTGAAGCCTTGAAGTAATAATCCCTATAGCAGCTCACTGGGGAAGCTAAACTGGGATGAAAAGCTGAGAAGGGCATTCAATTGATTTGTTTAGTAAATTGAGTTCTGCTTACCATCTTGGTGGTCAGAGTGGAGCCATCTCTATTTCAAATTTTCAGATAATAATTTTGTATGATTTTGTGAATATTTAAAACAAATCATAGATTCATCAAATTGTTTTTTTACAGGTTCTTTCAAACTTTAAACAAGATTATATGATATTTATATCTGAATTACAAACAGTGAATTCAGCGCCCTTTGCTTTCTCAACCATAGATGTTTACATTACAAAGCTTTCTATTCAAGACAGTGGTTTCAGTGGTTCAGAAACGTCTCAGAAAGTTTAATAAAGTATTTTACTGCAGGCGTGAAATATCAATCTGTGTGAAAAGTGGAAAAATGAAAAGTGAGAAAATTGACCACCCACGAACTTAGGTAGCTTTCTTGTTGTACCGACAATGCTTATGGGCATGTACATGATACAATACCCATACAGGCATACAGGCTTGGTGTTGAGCAGCCACTTAAAGGGTATGTCTACTCTGGCGATTACTCAGTGCAATGAAATACTATTATTGAGAGGATCATTTAGTAAACATTTGAGCAAAACTGTTTGATAAGTTAAAAAAGTTATGACCATTTCAACAGACTTGGTATACAAGGGATCTACATAATTATATAAAGTATATAGTAACTTTAATTCTACCGCCCACCTAGAATCCAATACTGGTCCTATCCCCCGCACTCGATACGGAAAACGCGCTTTCTCAATTGCCACACCCACTCTCTGGAACAACCTTCCCGTCCACATCTGTGCCTCCACTACACTAAACTCATTCAAGACTGAACTCAAAACACACTTATATTATAAGCTATATATATAAGCTATATCGTCTCACTTAAAGGGATAGTTGAGTTTTGGTATAGAGGGCGCTACATTTTTTTTGGTGAGATAATGAAAAACTGAGCATCAAATTCGAAAGAGCATACAATTTTAATGACAGACTAAACTTTCTTTGATCAAAATCGGTTCAGAAATGGCTGAAATATCCATAAACATAACCATTTGCAATAACTATGGGGCCCCACAAGTATTCAATAATTCTGAACCAGCCGTTAAATTTGTTTTTGAAATGCTTCCTCTTTTTCAAAAATTCACAAAAGAGGTTTTTAAATTTTTAAAATCTTTTCACTTGAATCCCAACAAACTCACTTGCTGTTTTCCTCTAACTAATAGAAGTGTGAAATTGATACTTTGTTATGGAGATATTTAGGATTTAATTTGGGAAAATAGTGATTATTATATCAACTATGAATACATCTATGGCAATGACTATGAGTCAGCAAATGATGACATAAATGGTACCCTGGGGTACCAAATGAAAATCCGCCATTTTGTTTAATTATCTATTCATTTTTTCAGGGCTGTACACTGGGGTACCAAAGAGTGTAAAATTATTATCGTTATGCTTTATTTACTTTCACAATGCTCTCTTTGCGGCCGGGGTAGCGTGCATACAAGCGCTGCATGCACAACGCAATACACCAGCGGCGTCCATGATTGCTCTGCGGTACGGTTGTACTTCCGGGGGACACAAGATGGCGCTACACAATGCGGGATACCGGGGTACAACGGTACCCCGGGGTACTGCGCATGTCATCGAATGTCACTTGACATGTTTGCACATTACTTGGCCGTGTGACAATTATTTATCATCGCTGGCTGGATCTGAAAGTGATACCTATTGTTCAGGGTGGATGATCTATCATTCATCTTGCCCTTGAACAATAGGTATTCATTATGTTAAAGGGATCTAGTAACTTTGTTGACATGTGCAAAAACTGACGAACAGTGTGCCCCATTTCATAAAACACCTGCAATTGTTGTAAGTGTCCAATTATTGTAACTACCATGGCAACAGTTGAAATGCTCCATGCTGATTGGCTGTTGACCTTATAGTTACAATGATTGGACACTTACAACAATGCTGTGCCCAGTTTCATAAAACACTTGCAATTGTTGTAAGTGTCCAATTATTGTAACTATAAGGTCAACAGCCAATCACCATGATGATAACATGTGTATCTCTTTGATCGGATATGTCCACTGAGTGATGTGTGAAAATTGCATGGTAAATAAATGTCATATGACCGATTAATGAGTGAAAATGCAAATTGATATTTGCTAACTCATCGCACTAGCTTTGTACACAGTTGAAAGTCTCCCAGGGAGATATTCAAATCTGACCACTTCAATCATAAATATCTTTATAACGAAAGAGAAATTCAGTAATGTTCCATGCTCCTATTGGTAATATAAATAAAACAAGGTATGTCAGGACTGATCAAGTTTTATGTAAGTTTTGCAGATCTACCGTATTTGTCGGTGTATTAACCGCTCCGGTGTATTAACCGCACCCCCCCCCCCCCCCCAAAAAAAAAGTGCGGTTAATACGGTCGTGTATTAACCGCACCCCTTGTTGTTTTTTTGGAAAAAAGGTGCGGTTAATACACCAGCAAATAGGGTATGTTGACAATGTCCCTGTGTTTATCAGGAAACTTTCACTCACCATGAAAAAGTAATTTGTAACCCTAGCAATATTTCTGAAGGTCAGACTATCAACAGTTTGAATTTACCTGCCTTATATAAATTGTTATAGGGGCCTTTTGATAATTATTACAATGTCAAATAGCTTGAGGCACTTTCATAGGGCAAATTTGCTTATTGCTTGAAATTAATGCTTACGTACAATCATAGGGTTCATGGTATAATTTACTATATCAAGTGACAAATAATCAATATGATACTGCTGCATTGTTTATAAATTAAACATGCGTTTTGTTTAAGTTTCACAATGATACAACAATTGAATAAGGATATGAGCCATTTTCTTATTTAACCTACATTGTCGGTTATGAAAGAGAAGCTTAGGCACTAAGCCACGTTTCATACTTTGGAGATTATCATGTTTTATAATCTAAGATTATCATGTTTTATATCGTATGGATTATCATGTTTTACGTTTGGATGCTATGTATAAACCAAATTTAGCTCTTTAATTTTTTAGAAATTGGTATCATATAATTGTACAAGATGGTATGCAAAACACAATTTAAATCAATTTAACACACTTCTTATTCTCACCCAACTTGCATGAACATATTCACTTTTGTTATTCTTGTCACTTCCTTATTAATTTCCTAATAGTTGATATCTCATAGTTTCAATCCATGAAAAACACAGAATACACCCTTTACAGGGATCTAGTAACTTTGTTGACATGTGCAAAAAGTGATTAATTGCTGATGAAATGTGTATTTTTGTGATGTGATAATATGTCCTCTCAGTATTGTGTGAACATGGATGTTATACATATAAGTAATGAGCAAAAGTGCATTGATGTTCACTAACTCATTGCACTGACCACTTCAATTGTAAATATCCTTTTAATGAGAGGGAAATTAGAAAAAACAAAACCTGTTCCATACTTCTATTGGTAATGGATACAGCACGGTATGAGAGAACCATTTACATTTCTACTTAAAATTTGTGGATTTGGACAATGTTACTAGAAACCTTTAAGAAAAAGTATGTTTATTTACAAATTTGTAAAAATCCCTTTGCACTTGACACAGGATTACAGTGTTTAGAAATTGTCAGCCTCAAAGAGGTCATGGAATTGACCTTATAAGGGGATGGGGGGGGGGGGGGGGTCTGTTTACACGTGTTAAAAGACAGATGGATCATTGTTGTGTAGTGTTGTATATGGGAAACGGTTAACCCATTGAGTATGGTATTGCTTGAAGGCTTTAACCCATCAAGGACAGAGTCCCACATATGTGTGGGTTGGTAGTCCTACACTTCAGCAAGAAGATACAAAGTTATATGAAGGAGAAAGAGCATACATTTCTCTATTTTTAGAGCCCTATTTTGGTACTCTATCTGCATTAGTTATTTGTTAATGATTTTTATTATTGCGTAGATCGCTATAATTTAGAAAATTCCTTAAATTGGCAACATATTGTGATACTTTGAAAACAGATTTTGGCATTCAAATTGGCAACTTTGCAGCAAAGTCACTTCATATTGTCTTAAATTGTAATTAATAAATATTGTCCACCTATTTTTATGTCATTAAAAGGTTAAAAACAAATTAGGAGTTGCCAATTTGTAGAGGAAAACAATGATCAATTTTGCCTTAAATTAGCTCTCGTCCTTGATTAACACTGAGCTAGTGTGTATGTAGCACTGTGTATATTTAAAGGCGTTCAAAAGATGGCATCATGCGTCTGATTTACAAATCTGAACTTCCTTTAAAGGTAGTTCAGATTCGTCAAATCAGATGCGCGGCGCCATCTTGCGTATGAGTTGCGCACGGTGCGTAATGCACGTTAGCTCAGTGTCATGCGGTGCGCGCAAACTAACCCAGTTCAAAATGGCGACCCGCTATGTAGCATCCCCACGCTTGATGCCCTTTAACAGGAGTAGGGGATAAAGAGAATTGGGGCCTGTAGACAGACTCCCAGCGCCAGACGATAACACATCACCACAGCATTCCAGTGAGGGCTAGTCACGTCTAGCGCTTGTCGCACTGGAGTAACAGTGTTATGTGTAACAGTGTGACACTGATAGGTCTATGCACTGGAGTAACAGTGTTATGTGTAACGGTGTGACACTGGTAGGTCTGTGATTATACTAGTACCCTCGATATATTGATTGCTATTAGTATGACACAGTTGACACTGATAATAATGTTTGCAGCTATCAGGCATTATAGGGCCATCAGGCATTATAGAGCGGAGGGCCATCAGGGCCCAGTTTCATATTACACACTTGCAATTGTTGTAAGTGTCCAATTATTGTAACTACTATGGCAACAGCTGAAATGCTCCATGCTGATTGGCTGTTGACCTAATAGTTACAATCATTGGACACTTACAACAATTGCAAGTGTTTTATGAAACGGGGCACAGGCGTTATATGGCAGGGATCTAAAGGGGGCCATGACACTGATAATAATTTTTGCAGCTATCAAGTATCAGGCATTATAGAGGGCCATCGGGCATTATGCGGCAGGGATCTAAAGGGGGCCGGCCATAATGCCAGTCCCCCCTCACCTTTCGCGAAAGAGAGACCTGGGATAACCCAGACTGTATAGGGTTAAATGTGATTGATAATTATGTGTGCATCATATATGCCCGGTGTCATCTTGCGAATGCCCTACACACTGGTTCAGTGTTATGCAATGCGCAAAACTAGCCTAGTTCAAAATGGCGATCCGTTGGGTGGCATTCCCATGCTTCACACACCTGATTGTGAGTCCAGCATCTTTGTGACAACTACTTCAAGTTACTAGTTTGAGCCTTTTGCGACTGAGTAGAGTAGGGTGCTTTAATGATAACATTCGGTGTATTAACCGCTCCGGTGTATTAACCGCACCCCTAAAAAATAAAAAAATAAAAAAATAAATTTAAAAAAAAGTGTGGTTAATACGGTCGTGTATTAACCGCACCCCCTTTTTTTTTTTTTTTTTTTTTTTGAAAAAAGGTGCGGTTAATACACCAGCAAATACGGTAATGAGGTTTAATGAAGGTGTATCAAATTGAGTATTTGGCTCAGCGAATTATTCCTGCACTTTTCTACGAGTTCAACTGAAAATTGAATACTTAAGTAGCAGACAGTACAGGAGTAGAGCGAGCCGCAAGTCACCAATGTGAGTGTGGGGCATGCATCGTGTGACACGTACAGACATATATACCTAGATATGGATCAGAGCTCAGCTGCTTTTAGTTTTAGCTTCTTGATAACAACTCCAAGTTACTTTTAGCCTTCTGTGACAAGAGTAGAGAAGTGGGATTTAGTGAGGACATTGATTTTAGTGAGGGGTTACCAGTGATGTACCCAGGAATTTTGCAATGGGGGGGGGGGGGGGGGGCGAGGTGCTCCAAGGTGCAAGCCCTTTTGGGCCTGCCTTGGCCCTTAGTGCCTCTGGGAAGCTTTTGGATCTTAGCTATTCAAAGCTCAAAAAACAAAACTACCTACAAGCAAAATCCTAAGCTCAGGGCCAAGGAGCCCCTCCCCCCCCCCCCCCCCCCTCCCTCCCTCGCTATGCCAGTGTGGGGGGGGGGGTACTAATGACATCGGTTGGGGGTTTAGGCAAGGAGTATTGAGCAATGTATCAGCACATTATTCCTAGCCTTGTATGAGTTGTCCTTAAATATGGACCAAGGTCAGCTAAGTGTGAATGAGGGTTTTAGTGGGAGGCGTCTTATCACACCATAGTTGTAAGTCTATGATCACACGTACATACCTCGTAGTCGTAGCTTATCCTCAGCTTTCTGACATTGAATTTTTAGTTTCGATTTTAAGATTTCTGTGTCACTTATCAACTATGAAGAGGAAGGGATTACCAGTGACATTTGTGTGAATTATTGAGCAATTGTTTATCATTTGTGACCGGCTATAGCAAAACCTGGCACTTGTCGGTTATTCATGTTTTGAAGAAATGGGCATTTTAAGTTCACACAATGTGTGTAAGAGACCTATGATTGTAAAAATGAAACAATCATATCTTCGCCAATTATTTACCAATTTGTTAGAACAAAACATCAAATGAAAGCTTGCGATGAGGCCTTTCTAACGGTGTGACAATCTGCATTTTGATTTTTACCGACAAGTGCCTGATTTTGCTATAGCCGGTCACATATATTCCTGTGCTTTGTAGGAGTTGTGCTGACATTGAGACAGCCCCATTGGTTCTAGTGGCTTGGTTCTAGTGGGAATAATGAGGTTGGGCAGACATCTTCTCACACATGCATCCCTTGTAGATCAGCAGCTGCTTTTAGGTTGTTGATAACAATTTCAAAGAAACTAGCCGTACTTGAGCTTTCTAATTTTAACTTTCTGTGACTGTGAAGGGGATTACTGATGACATTGGTGGGGTTTAGGGGAGGTATATTGAATTGTTGAGTGCCATTTCCTAGGGCCAAGTTATATGGAAGGGGGGTATTCACTTACATAATAATATTAGGCAAGTGAGTATACAATTCTATAATTAGTTTATAGTATAACCTATGTATGTCAATGTGTAGGAATGTCTTCTCATCAGGGGGAGTTCATGCGGCAAAAGACAGGGCTCGACACTAGCCCGGTCTGGTTGCCCGATCGGGCGAGTAACATTTCTGTTCAACTCTGAGAATAAAATGTTATTCCTTTTTCTCCAGAAACAAGAGAGACATTTGCCATAGCCTACAAATTGAGCTACCTAGCAGAATTATGGGCAAGTTAATTTGAAAATACTTGATTTTGCTTGCCCGAATGGGCAAGTAGTTAGTGTGGAGGTTTGCAATAGGGCCTTCCGCCCCCCCCCCCCCCCCCCAATTCTCCTGAACCAAAGAATTCCTTTACCCAATCTTCACCCTGTTCAATTTTCTGCCTGTGTAGCAGCATGAAAAATACAGGGGTCTCTGGGTGATTTAGCTCCAAAATGACCCAAAAGGGCCACAAAAAATAATGAAAAGTGCCCTTGTAAATGTGCATAATTCAATACATTACAAAGTTTTAGTGCTCCTTTTTTACCCGACTGCTTGAAAAATAGCCCGGATACAACAACATTTTGAGATGTGTCCCTGCAGTATAGGAACCCCCAGCAGTTGTGCGATATTTTCCATCGGGTCCAAACACACCCCAGCGCTAATTTATTAAGGTCGTATTATGTCACATATTGTCATGACTGATCACTGTTGATACCCCTTGTAAGCTATTATCTCATTTAACGCTCTCAATGCTCAAAGCATGATATGTAGGAATTGTTTGTTTCATCGGAGATGAGACCAATACCCCCCCCCCCTCCCCCCTCCTATCTCCAACAAAACAATTTCATAAATTTACAAATCAATACCTATCTTCCAACTTATTATGTTATGTGAAGGCTCCCCCCAGCAGTTGTGTGATAAGTCGGAACCCACCATCACTAATTTATTAAGGTCATATTGTGTCACATATGCCACGCCTGATCACTGTTGATACCCCTGTAAGCTATAGCTCATTTAACACTCTCACTGCACAGCTGACATATATTAGAATGCTCAATGCATGATATGTAGGATTTTGTTATGGCATCTTCGAATGCTCAATGCATTTTCTACATTTGAAACATATATAGGAGGTAAATTTGTGTCATCCCTATATAACAGGCTGACGACCATGTATCAACGATTTATGAAGTGCAAAATGTTGATGACTATAACACATGCCTGTTGGGTTGGTTGGGTGTAAAACCCCTTTTTAATTGGAGAACTTGTTTTCTACCTCGCTTTTACCCGAGTAGGATTTCGTGGAGGTCGGGTCGTAAAAGGGTCGTAAAATACGCCGCGATAGGTTGTGCAGCGTTTTAATCAAAGGTGTTTCTCTGAGTCACACGGGTAGGTTACTATAGCAACCGCACCTCTCTCATCATGCGACCAGCTGGCGTGACATGTGCTAATCGGCGCGCGCTGGTATACGTGAGCGGGAAATTGTTTACACTTTTTACGGCCATGACGTCCTCTACCCGGGTAACATTCTGCGCGCTTTTTAATACAATGTTTATCAGCTTAACATCCTGGTAACGTCTGGACGTTACCGCGCTATTACCCTAGCCCGACTAGGTCGAATCCTACCGCGCTGTTGTCAGGATGTTACCCTGATCGGACCTTTTTAATACAAACGCGGTAGAATGTCATCCTGACAACGTCTGGACGTTACCGCGACTATTTTCCTCAATTAAAAAGGGGTTTTAGACAACAGATCTGGTAATAGATTTCTGTTTGATCGTTTTACCCGCCTTCATTAGTCTACGTTCCAGGCATTAATTGTTTGTTTCCTCGTATAACGCAATAACATGCTGACCAACTTCTCCATTTTGAATTTTGACACATCCCCACATGAAATGTCTTGGTTTGTTGTGACTTGTAGGAATTGTTGCAAGAAGTTTGGGGACAAACAATGAATGGTCTAGAAAACTATGAAATCAAGAAAACTATCTTAGATCCTGAAAATTGTGCCCCGTCTGTCACCACCCACTGTGTCACGTACATGTATGACATGACCTATGGCTGCTCTTCCCAAGATTTTCCCAATTTATACATGTATGTATTCCATGTAGGTTGTGAGACCACATATCCTGTCATGTTTATTACATGATCATATTCCCTGCCTTCAGTAGTCTTCTTATCAGGCCGATGGCTTTTCCTTTGTTGCGTATACTAGGCTTCTAACCTAACATTTAATAACCAATTACCTGTACAAACATAGTATACCATGGTTTTCAAATTGCTTTCCTTTTCTTCACAAAGTTGTTTTTTCTAACGAGTTCAAGACTAATTAATTTTGGTATAACATATACATCACATGCACAAATAATAATAATGTACATACATGTATTGTATTATTATTTATAAATATATTATTATTTTGTATTCTTTTGTTCTGCTTGCCATTGATAGTTGATAGTTTCAGTTGAAGCGGTGAGTAGCATCTTTCAATATTGTCCCAACCTCAAATTATTAATTTGTTTTTAAATATCAATGCATATTGAATGATCATTGTCTGATGTGTAACTTGTAATAGCCCGGTCACATATCAACGGATTGCGCAAACGTATGTCAAACGGAGAGCTTAATTTTTCATCTGTTCTATGCGTTTCTTGTCCGTTCCTTGTCCGGTGATGTACGTTGTTCTATGTTTTGTACATAAAGCAATGGAGACGACTTTCATCACCGGATAATTTAATTTTGCAAATTGTCTATTCGTTGGGCATAAGTTTCCGCTATCCGTTGATATCTGACCGGGCCATAAGTTGGCCTTGGTTATGTCTGCTTCATGCCTGGTATGATATTAATTTGTCTTCATTTGATTAATGCCTTTTGGCTTGTCAGCAGAGCAGTTGTCATTGAATAATTGATTGATGCGGCAAACACAAGGGTAAGGCCATGGTTGGAAAAGCTCTTACCCAAAATTCTATTGTTCAGCTCATCTGGTTGACTCCGTATTGCTTCCTTGCTTATCCGTATATTCACCGTGTTCGTACCGTACTTATCCGTGTTGGCACCGTACTTGAACCGTACTGACACCGGCCCTCGATCCGTGTTGGCACCGTGAATGTGTGACGGGCCCTTAACCAAGCCTCCACACTAACTTTTTTCTCTACTAGCCTGTTCGGGCAAGTAAAATCATAAATGTTGAAATTTTACTTGCCCAAACAGACAATTTACTTGCCCACTTGCTTCTAGATGAGATTTACATGTATGGAATTACAGTCTACTATTGCAATTGAAAAGAAATTTAAGATCGGGCAAGCAAACTAGAACTTTTATGAAATTTTACTTGCCCCACATCAAATTTTACTTGCCCCGGGCAGGTGGGCAAGTGTCAGTGTAGAGCCCTGTCATCTGTTGAGATAGCGAACTGTACTAAGTCACTTTTTTTTTTTTACTTCAAAGGTAATTTTGTTTGAAGTTTGGGCCTTTTTAAAACCAAACTTTTCTTCTTTTTTTAATATTCCCCAAATAATAAATAATAATAATAATCTGAACATTTGGCAGCACATGTAGAAGGATCTGACCTACAAAATGGTAAGCAGACTTCATTTTAGAAAAAAAAAAGATTACTTAGCACATCACGGCCCGTTGCAGAAAGAGATGCAATCGATTGTAAAGTTGCAATTAGTAGTAAGTCAGATCATGTGACTAAATGCACAAATCTGATTGGTTGAAATGCACAAATTTTATGACGTACAATTAATTGTAAATATTTATGCAACGGGCATATATGTAATGGTGGTTTTGATTTATAGCGCCTAAACAATACATGCATAACTATAATGGTTTTAATGAAATGTCAGATCAAAATTAGTTGCTAGCTGGAACTTTCACTTTCAGTATTGCTATGTACAGAACCGGTTTGGAGCTTGGAATCCCACTGATTAGCACATGTCAACAAAGTTACTAGATCCCAGGAGTATGAATGGGTGTTAAATTAGACTGTAGCACTCCATATAGTAGGGCAGCTTGGGCTAGTATGCTCCCCTGGGAGTTGAGATGGTGCACAAGATAATTGTGCGGGTTTGAACTGTACCTGTTGACCAAGGGTAATAATGCACCTCTGAATCTGGCACCTACAATGTAGATATATGGCGCTCTATAAATGCTATATTATATTATTATTATTATTTTCCCTTGGCCAAGGCATCCCTGTGTTTTTGTGCTTTATTAGAAGTACTGAAAGGCATTGGTATAGCTCACTGCACACAAGGCCATTGACATTACAATAGACAGACCGCGTCTCTATCAACGCGCTCTGGAAAATTATACTAGTCTTCATTCAGGAAAATTACTTTTTTTCGTATGGGGGGGGGGGGGCTACTTTTTAAGCCCTAGGTCCATTAAAAAAAAAAAAATAGGACTATGAAATTGGAACTCTATTGTGAAAGTATGGGGCCTTCATATCTATCTTTTGGGGTTGTTTTGGGGGCTCTTTTGTCATTTTGAGGGCTAAATTACCCTGAATTTTCTTAATACCGCTAACATTCATAACTGGTGAGCATAAATATTACATGGTTTGTGTTAAGTAATATTCAGTTTGAAATTGGTTTCATTCCTTTGTCCATTAATTTAATAGTGGCATATTTACATTGAAGTTGCAGTGAAATTCTTACTACAAATACAATACCACAAGTAGTATTGTCAAAATATATCGCAGCAATAGTCAAGGGGGAGACCAACAGTAAAATTAGTTTGAGCTTTTCTCTGTCAATGTGAAGGTCGTTAGTAGAGCATTTGTACAAATTGTACTTCAGCCAGGCAATATGTAACCTCACACCACAAAACGACCAATAAGTCGGGAAAAATTATTGTGCTAATTTTTACATGACAGTAAAGTAGAAGTCAATACCTTTAAAATGGTATATAATTTGTCATATTTGGACTAAGCGAACCCTCTCAAAATGAGCAGCCAAGATTTGGAACATGGCTGAATCAGTTTTACAGTTAGGGAGAAAACGGGCCGTTTCAAAGATCGGCGTCCATTCAAGCACTGTAATCTGATCATATTTATTTGATTAAAAATCATATTTAAACATGATTTCTGATGCTCAAAATTTCACAAAAGGTAGATTATGATACCCTCATTCAGGAAATACCAAAATCCTGAATTTCATATTTAAAAAAAAATTTGGCTATATCAGCTAATAACAGAAACTATCACGGCGACATAACGGTCGTTTTGTGGTGTAAGGTCACATATGTAGGTGTGTAAATGAGGTTTCAGGTAAATGGAGTAGAGCAACAAATTATACAAATGGTGCTGGTAAGCAGACTAGCAGTGATATGAAGCATAACATGATAGGATTTCCACCAGAATGCTGTTGAATGGTTACCATAGTGATGCATCAAACAAAATGGCCGCCTGGTTGCCAGTGGTTGGCATTGTGTACTATATTTATATTCCAGTGTTGTGTATTTACCTAGCCACCAGCTGAGTTTGTTTGTGTGTTACCGATGGCAACTGGCAGAGTACATGTATGTTTTCATTTTTGAATTAAAACTGAAAATGGAGCGTAACTAATAGTCTGGTAGTGGAGTGTTTTGTGTTTTATATTATATAGACCATCCAAGGGAGACAGAAAATGTAGTCTTTATAGGCAGGTTGTTTCTATTGACAGGTTTATTTACATATAAACTGCATCAAGGGAGTCGAAAGTTAGTGGACTCTATAGACAGGTCCTTTTTATATGTAAACTGCATCAAGGGAGTCAAAATTAGTGGTCTCTTTTAAAGAAATGTGGTCTTTATACAGATGGTTGCTTGAGCAGAGTTGACTGTTTTGTAGGTGGGCAATTCCAAGCAAACATTGACATAACCACTGATTTTTCAAATTCGTTGTACCATAACAAATTTGGTATCAAATGAAAGCTAAAAGATTGAACTTTCCAAAAATGTATTTTGTTTTTGAAAAAAAAAATTGTAAACTATTATTTTATTGTTAATATATAGCATAAATTAATTTTCAGTTATTTTCACAAAACATTCAATTAAATATTAAGCATAAAAGAACTGCGAAAAGGAGTTTTCATAAAATTTTATTTCAGTGTTGATAGGATCATTGCTTCAATTTTTCAGATAAATATCAATTTCATCATTTTCGCTCTTCGTTCCGCTTCAGTGACTGTCTCATTTACAATCATTAATATGTCACGGCGTTACACTAAAAACATATATTTTTAATATTTCTGGAAAAATATGAATGGGAATGAAATAATTTTTTGTTTTCTCTGTATTAGCCCATAGGGCTATAATATGCATGCTGAATAGCAGCATTATCTTTTACCACTTATTAATATAATCAATATCAATTTGGTCACGGCGTTACGTTTTGTGTAACGCCGTGACGCTACCTACTGGATTCCCATTGACATAACACAGTAGACATAATCAAATAGTGTAAGATATTTTTTGTAGGTATGCTTGGGCATTGCTCATGCTATAATTATATGAATAGGGTCAGTTGATAATGTTTCCATCTCAAAGTTACCTGAGTCATGTATGTGTATGGGTTGTATGTCCGTCTGTCTGTATGTGCATCTGTACATCAGTGTTCTTTTTTTTGCAATATCTCAAGAATCGTTGGATGGATTTCGTTCAAACTTTGTACAATCCATGTATTTAGAGGTACGGATTATTGGATATGATTTTGGTCCATGAGGTCAAAGGTCAAAGGTCACATAGCTAACAAATATGCAAAAATTATATTATTATCAAGATAGTTTGAGAATCCTTGAAGGATAACATGATAATGATACTGGTATGCGTCCAGTGAAGTATATGACCTGATTAGGGAATGGGGTCATGGGAGGTCATAGGTCAACAGGTCAAAATATTGTTGTTGTTTTTTGTTCTCACGATTAAGTTCCAGAATCAATGTTAGAAAGAGTACTGTAGGTAAAAGACAATTTTCTGAAACTGTTTGGGGCACAGGTCAAAGGTCACTCGGATAATTACCAATTCAAAAACAAACATTTACTAACTCTGAAATCATGTTACATGAAACAAATCACTTGCAATTATGCACTGTGCAGACCAAAAATTAAACATTTGTATGTTATTTTGATAAACAAGGTCAAAGGTCAGATGTCAAAGGTCTCATATTTCATTGTTACATTTAAGTATGTATTTTGGTTTTAATATTTGATGGTTCCATTAACTAACTTCTGAAATAGATAAGAATTTCAATTATGTCCTAAAAGATTTTTTGATCAATAGAGGGCGCTGTGCTGCAAATTTGTGTCATGCGGATGATCATTTAATAGCATCTTGGTTATATCACCCATTCATCTAGTTCTTTATTGATTCTGGATCACTACATTAAAATTATATCATATTATTCATCTCTTTAATATCTCCCATATATATAACATGTACAATTCAGAGGTCACGGCGTTACAGTCACTGCGTTACAGTGCATAGATACATTTATGATATCATATTTACTATGAGCATTGGATTTTTTCTACATTTTTATTTGGATGTTCTAGCTTGATGTCTAGTACAAAGAATCAATGTGACAAAAGTGCAAAATGTTCCTGTAGTTCACAGAGTTTACTTAGTTTCTTAGCATGTAAGAAACCCATGTCTTTTTGCCGTCACGGCGTTACGGCAGATATTGATATTCCTAATTAATAATTTATTGGGAATTTTGGTTTTCTTGCCTATTGTAAATTATTGGTAGGATAGTGGTTACAGATGCATATCAAAAGTTGGTTCTAGATATTTAGATTTTATGAGTTATTTGGACTTTCATTGTGAGAAACACCCTCTGACCGTCACGGCGTTTGCTTGGAATTGCCCAGGTGTAAATTTGCCTGATTGAAGGGGGCAAGTACAAATTATGTCAGGTTGATAAATGGATATAAATTGTAGGTTAATTATTCTTAATAATGATAAATACATTGTTTGGTTGTCGTTGTTTGAATAATCGCATAATTATGCTACTTAGCTTCTTGGATAAAAACAAATAAACAAACTTATGAAAGGTTGTAATGAGTAATAAAATACACATGTGTAAAAAAAAAAAGGGGGAATAAGAATGTGCTTGATATATATAAACTCGCGAGAAGTCTTGTATATTTGTATGTTTTATTAATTTGTAAACTATTCCAGTTATTTTGTCCGTAAAGTATTATCATGTTCACCTTGCCAATTGCAGAATGCGAATTTATTTTCAACTTCTGCCATGGAACTTGGTTTCAACCCTTCTTTATAACATTTGATTGATTTGAATAAATAAAGATGATTTATATAGTATTGATTTCTCTTGCACAAGCAGGTTACATTCGAATTTGAATCCTAGATATATATTTCAAGTTTGCATTGCTTCTGTTTTTCATTGGGAGGTCTGGGCTTGATTTTTCTCCTGTTATGATATTTTGTTAGGGTATTAATCAATTACAACCTTAAACTTAAATAAGGTAATGTTTGATCCAAAATAAATTAATAAAAGTAATGATTCTATCATGGAAACAGGCTACAGCAAAATTTAAACTGCAGATGAAGCTAATAGATCTGTATCTGAAATATAATTGTTTTTCATTGGGTGTGGTTTTATGTTAGTTATATTGTTATTTTAAGGGCATTATACTTTTTTAGGAAATAATCAATACGTTCCACCCTTTAAATGAGGCACAGTTTGACATGCAATAAACAGGTCATCAGGTCAACAAGGCGTGTGTAATTGCATTGTTAGCACATTGATTACTGCAACCTGGCATACTCTGTATTAACTCTATAGGATCTAGTGCATCTGAGAGAAAGAAAAATGAAAAAGAGCAAAGAAAATGGGATTACTCCGGGATTTGAATTAGAGACCTCTGGATTGCTAGACCGGCGCTCTGCCGACTGAGCTATAGAAAACCATAGTGCGATGTTCGTCCCTGAAACCCCCGTAGTTTTCAAAGCTCGTGTGGTCAGAAGCTATTCTAAACCTAACATAAACCTGAAGTATCGAAATCAACTTGGGGATATATGCGAGGGATCACCGAAGTGATGCAGCATTTTTGTATAATTAATTCAAACAATCCCATTTTTCATTTATATTATATATTTCTGGTCAGTTTCCCTATGTGTTTGAAGGGAAAAAAGATGAATAGAAACCAGAAGCAATAGGCGGAAGTCTTAATATTGAATGTTGTATGAAGATAGACATTCGGTATCCTGAACTTTGGAATAATATACCCCTTTGTATTAGATAATCTCCAAGTATAGGAACATTTGTGACCAGCTATAGCAAAACCCTACACTCGGTAAAAATCAAAATGTAGATTTTCATACCATTAGAAATGCCTCATTACAAGCTCTCATTTGATGCTTTGTTCTAACTATTTGGTCAATAATTGGTGAAGATCTGATTGTTTAAAATTTACATCATAGGTCTTTTACACACATTGTGTGAACTTAAAATGCCTATTTCTTCAAAACATGCATTACCGACAAGTGCAGGGTTTTGCTATAGCCGATCACATATAGGTGTATGCAGTGGTGTATAGCTGCAGGGGTTGGGGCACTTGCCGCCCAATAACTTGACTAAAACAATGAAAAACACAACAGGAAATCTGTGTAAAAATAAAGAAATTCACTGAAAGGTGTATAATAATCTTCCACCCTTCCTATCCACTCAGTCAGACCACTCCATCATGCTACTGAGTGTATGCCATCAAGTATATCAATATTTAAAACAAAGTAAATCTTTTTGTCTGACAGCTTTTAAACTGTAATTTGTTTTCATATAATGCACAGTATAAATACAATGATAGAGAATGAGATTATTTATCAGTACTTAGGCCAGGGAAGTGTGAATGAAACTACAAGTGAGCCAATTTCCTGTTTGAATAATTGATTCTTCTCAATGATTGATTGACATCGCTGCTTATTTAGCAGTTAAGTGGCACAGTGAACCAGAGAGGAAATCAATACTGTGGGATTAACTCTTAAAGGGACTTAGTAACATTGTCCAAATCCTCAAAATCAAATTGAATTCTAGCGGTTCCCTCATACATTGTTGTATTCGTATTAACTAGAGTTCTGAGTAATTTTGTGTAGCTTTTGACAATGTTACTGGATCCCTTTAAGTGACGCCATGAACCATAGAGGAAATCAATACTGTATGGGATTAACTCTTTTGTTGGGCTCTAGTGCAGTTAGGATGTCAGGAGGGTAATAACATAAAGTTCAGAGTACTTAGTACCTGATGATGTGAAAAGGAAAATCAGTCCAACATGCTTGAAAATGGGAAATATGTTTCCATTTATGTTATGTTGAGTGAGCGTGATCCAATAATGTTTTGTTGGGTTATAGTGATAAGTCCATAAAGAGCATTTCTAAGCAGAATGTCCACTTGCCATTCATTCACTGAGTGATAAACATTGCAATTTGATTATACTGTACCCTTTTTTCAGTTGCATGAATGCTTTACTGTGATAGCGCCATCTACTGTCAAATACATTATAGTTTTTGTACATGTACTTACTTTCAAAGGTGAAAAATCAGATAAGAGTATTCTAAGTTTGTACCCACCTAACCTGTTCAGGACAGACTGATTTTACTACAACATGTATTCTCCATAGACCTAAGCCCAAATATGTTTGTGACCAGTCCTGAGCGAGTTAATAAGCCCATGGAAATAATCATTTTATTTGATTTGAATTAAAAATTTAACATTTTCACTTAAAACACTGATTATATGATCTGATTATATGATCTATGAACTATTCGATCTTAGCCTATAGCCAAAGTTTTGTCCAGGAATGCACAAAAACAAAGCTACCATGATCATGTAATACAAATTATTTTCAAACCACAAGGAAACTAACCAGAAAAACCCAAGGGCAAAAGATAATTTTAATTAGTTTGGGTGAAAACTAATGTTCACTTTCTCATGATTGTCTCTGTTTTCAGCACAGATTAATCACAAACAATATATTAATGACGTGTTTGCGTTTTTTCATGTAATCCATTGAAATGTTATTTGCATAATAATGATAAAGTAGCATAGGCATGAATAAACAATATAAACATATCAACTCCTACACTATGGCATTGGAAAATTAATATGTTTCAATTGGTAGATTTCTTTTCTGTTTTGTGTACATTTTTAAAATTAAAGACCCCCTTGAATGACATTTTGTTTCGAGCACACTTTAGTCACAATTATAATGAATTCATAAGAAAAATACATTTTATGTGTTTTCATGTGAACTATCACAGAACAGTAGTTAAGTAGCATGCAACAAACAAAAGAAACATATTAAATACCGTGGCATT
This sequence comes from Echinarachnius parma, assembly GCA_037951105.1. Lineage (NCBI taxonomy): Eukaryota > Metazoa > Echinodermata > Echinoidea > Clypeasteroida > Echinarachniidae > Echinarachnius > Echinarachnius parma. Next base: position 74,434 of record JBAMJV010005061.1, on the reverse strand, counting down.
GGGACATTAATTTGTCTCACTTGGGAGATTTTACATCTGTTTTCTGTTTGATTGTTATTATATTTGATAAAAGACCCCCAAGGAGGGTAGTTTTTATCAGCAGTAAAACTGGTTCCATCGTTGTGGCTAGCACACTCGACCATTTATCGTTTTTAGAGCAAATATCTTTTCAAGCAAAATTTGCTGTTACCTTTTTGTGGTTAAGCGTAATTATATTTGTCCTTTGTGGTTCATATTAAGTTATTTTACCTTGTATGTACGTTTTCCTTTGATGTTTGATGTTATGGTCTATTGTAACCACACAATGAATTATTATGAATAGGAAATTAGTAATCTAATATAGGATATTATTATCCTACCAATAACAAAATCTTGTTACCTGATCGGGCCACCAAAATATGACTTTCGTAAACTTTTGCTGGCCATGCAGAAGTAAAATTTAACCGGACATTTGGCCAGGAGATGGGTGTAAGTGTTAAAATAAAAATGATTGTGATAATGATGATGTCGATTGCAACGACGACGACGACAATGATGAAGACGACGACAACAATGATGATTATTACTAGGTGAAGCTTCTGGTATGATTATGATTATGATCATGATAATGATAATAATAATGATGAAAATGATTATTATTATAAGGATCAATGAATGATATATATTTATGATATTACACACTTTAGTATATTACATACAAAAACAAAACATAACAGCATGAATATATTGAAACTTTTAGTAGGGCCCATGCGCTTACGTTCTTGTCTGAAATCTATGACTAAGGCAAGGGGGGTCTGGAATTATAGTGAGTATTGGATTAAAAAGATTGCAGACAATCCCAGAAGTTTTCAGGAAAGAATTCTTACAAGTGTACCCCCTACCCAGACACAGGCTAAACCCTTTTAATTTCATTTGTACACAAGGTGTGTATTAATTCAGTGTGCCTATTCACAATACATATTGAGTGGGTTAGCTCAGATACTCCACCCAAAAGTTCAATGAGCTTTGAGTTCACAAAGTGAGTCATTTGTCCAATGTATATTGTGTGTGTGTGTGTGTGTAATGTGTGTGGGTGGTTTTGTGTGTACATATTGTGCACTTTGTTTACGCAGATTTGTGTGTATAACTTTGTATGTATTGACATACTGCTTATCATTATATTAGGTTAGTTTCAACCAATCGTGACCCAGTGGGCTAATCTGTGTGCTGTGATTGGTTTAGAGTCGTTACCCCGCTGAGAGAGTGGGCGGAGCTAAGTAGGGTTACCTCTTTCCAAGGATTTATGACTCATCTCATGCATATTCATGAAGGGCCTAGCCAATGTTTTGCTGGGACCTTGGAGTAGTCTTGTGTGTAGACCCCCTACATGAATTTCATTATTATCGTTTCATTCATTATTCATTTTCATCTAAATAAATGAAAATTGGGAGGAATTATGAATGATATATATCTAACCCCCACACCACACCGTCATCTATTATAATGAAATAACAGATTCGAGCTCCGAGTGGAATCAGGTTTTTTTTGTATTGGTCCGTTAGCTCAAATGACTTCCACTCGGGGGAGGGGTTAGTTCAATTAAACCACCGTTAATTTTATATTATCAAAATATAAAATATAAACAAACAAATCCAAAAATAAAGTGCTTGGACACAATTTAAATTAAAATGTCACTTGGAAAATATTTATTTAACGATATTATACATGTCGGGATTACAAATCCCATTCAATCAATTTCAACTAAAGCAAACTTATCTAATTAGCAAAATTTAAATATCAATCTAAATCAACCAGTTGCATTAAATATTATAGCAAGACGTTCCTTGGAGTTAAGGATCAAATTATTATATTACCTACTTAATTTATTACTAAAAATGCTTATACCAAGGTCTTAGGGGGAAGGGAAGGGATATGTTAGGGAAATGAAATTAGTATATGGTGGCCACTTAGCTTAATATATATTTCGGTCGCGGACTCCGACGCGCTTGTAGTGTCGATAAGCTGGGATGGCGCGACGGCTCGAAGACTGGACGGGTGCGACGACTCGGGGACGGGTACGACTTCGGGCTCGGCTCGACGTCGGGACGGGGGCTGGTTACGGGCTGGGCAACTTCGGGACGGGAAAACGCTGGAACGGCCTGGAACTCCTTGGCACAACTGTGGCAACCAGTTTGTTGCTGAAATAAGCTGGGGAGCCGTGAGCAATAATGGTTTGCTCTTTGGCAACAGTTCACTCCTTGAATTGGCAGCTTTAAATATATTATCCTTGGCGCACTGTTCTCCTTGAATTGGCAGCTTCAAATATATTATCCTGGGCGCAAAGTTCTCCTTGCAATTTAGCTCCCGTTGCTCCAAAGAAATGTCCAAATTATAACTTGTAGATACTTGTAGATTAATAATTAGTCTGATGAGGATGGTAGATGACGGGGAAACAGGGGTGGGATGAGAGCTAACTGCTCTTGACTACCTTTCTACTCCTATGCTATTCGTGTAACTCATCATAAATTTCCTATTACATTACCTTTTATATGGGCCCTTAACTACATAAGTCTATGGGGATAATATTCTACCAGTCATTATTTAGGAACAAAACATTATTGGTTAAAACAAGGGTGGGTTGGACTGACCAAAATATTATAGATTCTAATTGGTCAACTCTTGGTTTTAGCCACACCCAAAAAGGTGACTTGGGTCTTATTATATAACTTCCCCCCTAATTTACCAGAAAGAGCCAAAATCAAAAGTCAAATAAAGTATGCATCCTGTCTTCCCCCAAGCAAGCTGTTGGTTAATACCAGTGTAAACATAACGTAGCCAGCCCTAATTGTGTAGGGAGAAAAGTCACCCTTTCCCATAACATAATATTAATCCCTGGCTGGCAGTGACCCCTGGTGCTAAATAAAAAGCTTAATTATTCTAAAGTCTCCTTGGGTAGGCCTAATCCCCTTTATCGGCATATGTTTTCCCCTGTATTCTTAATTACTTACAGGAAACAGTATTTCTCTAAATCGTGTGAAAGGGACAAAACTATAATTTACTACCAAAAGGTCTTAACTATTACTACCTCTTTACTTCTAAAAGGGCCTAGATTCTACCTCGCTACATCTTCCCCTCCGCCACTGAATGGTGACCTCGCCATTCCCAAAAATATAATATATTACACAACACAACGCAAAATTAATTATAAGTACAACTGCCTTTCCTAAACAAATAGGGTTTTGCCAAATGACATCTTCAATACTACTAAAACCAAACTCAATTGATGCCTACTGCGCTCATATTAGATATATGAAGGCAATAGCATATGGCACAATTATACTTAATGACCAAAGTATTCTATGTACACAAGTCATAGCTTACTACATAACAAAAAAAGGCGATTAAACTCCATCTATAAATCTACCTCTGAAAATGACCGTCCAAAACTAAATTAGTCACTATGACAACCTCAGATTCAATACATGAAGTGAATTCCATCATAAACATATTTAACTGTGAATAATGTGTTGACCAATTTGTCATCTGTCCAAAATATCACTACCAAAATAAACCGTTTCAAACTACCTCAACCGACTCATCATCTAAGCCTTTGAAGGGGAAAATCAAGCTAAATTCAAGATTTTCCTTATCGATGTCTGACCACTAACTAAAGTATATCATAATGAGTCAAACTTCAAAATAAATCAAATGCATGCCTAAATGCAAATAATTACACAAAATAATATCACGTCGGTATATCCTCAGATTCCCAAACAAAATTAAATCAAGCGATATTATGGCAAAGTACAATATATCATAATATCATTCATGACTGTATCTAAATGCAAAGATACAAAATATATTGTAAGAACTACATTTATTTTTACTATCTCTTCCCTACCAATCCACCGAATGTCTCAAATAAAATTAATTAAACTAAAACATCCCATCCTCTAAATGAAATTAAAGTAATATTCTCTAACCTCAAACAAAACAATAATGGGTATGTTTTCCTCACAAAGAAAACAGAAATAAAAGATGTGTCACTTCATGTGCACATTATAACAATAACAACATGGCGCAATGAATGCGTTTATGGGACTTAATAATCCACAAACCATATCAAACAACTGAGGGTGGAGTATTCATCCACTCTTCAACAAAATACAAGTAATTAGCACTTGTACCAATTGTATCAATAATAATAACTTAAACAACATCGCATCCTCTATTTACTTAAATGTCACCAACATATTCTGTTTAATATGTGCGCATTTTCCTAACCCATCTTCAACATCAAGCAACCAATACAAAGACAACTTAACTAAATTTGCAACCTATCAAGTTTGCACAACTGATCTGCATAGAAACATACACAGATGAAAATAAAAATAACGAGCGGTCACCGCCAGGTTGACACACTAAACAAACAAATACAGGGAAACATATAGGAACATCTTCCATGCCCAAGTACATCCTTACTCAACATTCTACAAACGAGCAACCACATTTCAACATAATCTCACCAAAATTACAACGATAGTGGGCGCCTAGAATCTTTTTTGGATTCTGGCTTCCACATCAGTATCCCGACTTCCAACTCAATCTCAACTAAAACTATTACAAAAATAAAACATCTTCACCTCTCTCTTTCATAATTACTAATTAACATCATCAAATATCAACCACATACACGTACACGTATGCCTACCTACCTACAAAATTATATCACTTTAACATGTCTGGCTCAAGGATATCATGTACTTGATCATCCTTAGCTTTAACTATTTACCTAGGTCTATATTCAATAAACCCCAAACTACTATTACAACATACATTGTCCCATTAAACTACAATTATGTTACTATTCCCCAATTCTCACTCCAACTGACAAAAATTAAACCAAAAAAAATTGTGCCTCGACTCACTGCTCCGAAACACTTTCCCTAGCATCATAATTACAATTCGCATGAATTCATTGGCGCATCCACAATCACACCAACCGAACAATTTCAAACAAAGATATACGTTTCACAACACACACATCCATATTATTGATAAACTGACTACGCCAAAACTCTCTAGTTTTAGTAAATTTATGTCAGTCATCCTACTTTAAAATAATAGGTCACACTTACTGAATGCGCCAAACCCTTTACGACAATACTCTATGGCATGTCCTCCTCTATTAGAGAGGCGGCGGAATAACATTACTGAAGTACCTAATTACTACCTTACTTCTACTTTTAAATTTTTAGCAATCAAACTTGTTTCAGTCCAAAGGCAGGGCACAGGCATCTTAGAGACCACCGATCAGGTGCGTCTCACCTTACCATTTTTGGTGAGGCAGCCCATAAAGTGCTTCCTCCTTTAAACACAAGTTATCAACACAAAACATAATACATTAACTGAGCACATAAAACATGCACCACACATACGCATGAAAACGGAATATAGCCAATGAAAAACAATTGAAATGCAAACATTCTGTTAGAAAGAGAGCTCCAGAACATGAAACATAGACACAAGTCAAAGTCAAGTCCATATCCAACAGGGGTGAATCAACCGCAGAAACTTAACATTTCTTAAGTCGAATCCTTTCTCTAAAATAGAAATAACATGAAATGTTATACACAAATTTTCTAATCACACTCCCTAAATCACTCACACAATTAACTGCTTTTGATTGGACACCTGGAAATTCAACCTCGGAATCCACACACGGGCCAGGAGCTGACACCACCAACAACACAAACACAAAGGACAGCAACATCCTCATTCCGGCATGTATTCCTACAAATCAGTTGTGCACAGATTAATTGTCTACCAAATGAGTGGCAAACAACACAAAATATCTACAATGATGAACTTAATGAATCTTAAACTACAGTCGTACAAGCACTTTTTACTGACAGGGACTGAAAATCAAACCTGTATCTCTTTTACTAATTTTGGGGTGCGTTTCAGCTTTTTGATGAATTAAAACTAAAAATCCTACTAAACTGGTGCTGATAACGCTCTAAAGGTCATGAGTTCCGTCTAACCCCCACACCACACCGTCATCTATTATAATGAAATAACAGATTCGAGCTCCGAGTGGAATCAGGTTTTTTTTGTATTGGTCCGTTAGCTCAAATGACTTCCACTCGGGGGAGGGGTTAGTTCAATTAAACCACCGTTAATTTTATATTATCAAAATATAAAATATAAACAAACAAATCCAAAAATAAAGTGCTTGGACACAATTTAAATTAAAATGTCACTTGGCAAGTATTTATTTAACGATATTATACATGTCGGGATTACAAATCCCATTCAATCAATTTCAACTAAAGCAAACTTATCTAATTAGCAAAATTTAAATATCAATCTAAATCAACCAGTTGCATTAAATATTATAGCAAGACGTTCCTTGGAGTTAAGGATCAAATTATTATATTACCTACTTAATTTATTACTAAAAATGCTTATACCAAGGTCTTAGGGGGAAGGGAAGGGATATGTTAGGGAAATGAAATTAGTATATGGTGGCCACTTAGCTTAATATATATTTCGGTCGCGGACTCCGACGCGCTTGTAGTGTCGATAAGCTGGGATGGCGCGACGGCTCGAAGACTGGACGGGTGCGACGACTCGGGGACGGGTACGACTTCGGGCTCGGCTCGACGTCGGGACGGGGGCTGGTTACGGGCTGGGCAACTTCGGGACGGGAAAACGCTGGAACGGCCTGGAACTCCTTGGCACAACTGTGGCAACCAGTTTGTTGCTGAAATAAGCTGGGGAGCCGTGAGCAATAATGGTTTGCTCTTTGGCAACAGTTCACTCCTTGAATTGGCAGCTTTAAATATATTATCCTTGGCGCACTGTTCTCCTTGAATTGGCAGCTTCAAATATATTATCCTGGGCGCAAAGTTCTCCTTGCAATTTAGATACTTGTAGATTAATAATTAGTCTGATGAGGATGGTAGATGACGGGGAAACAGGGGTGGGATGAGAGCTAACTGCTCTTGACTACCTTTCTACTCCTATGCTATTCGTGTAACTCATCATAAATTTCCTATTACATTACCTTTTATATGGGCCCTTAACTACATAAGTCTATGGGGATAATATTCTACCAGTCATTATTTAGGAACAAAACATTATTGGTTAAAACAAGGGTGGGTTGGACTGACCAAAATATTACTTATTCTAATTGGTCAACTCTTGGTTTTAGCCACACCCAAAAAGGTGACTTGGGTCTTATTATATAACTTCCCCCCTAATTTACCAGAAAGAGCCAAAATCAAAAGTCAAATAAAGTATGCATCCTGTCTTCCCCCAAGCAAGCTGTTGGTTAATACCAGTGTAAACATAACGTAGCCAGCCCTAATTGTGTAGGGAGAAAAGTCACCCTTTCCCATAACATAATATTAATCCCTGGCTGGCAGTGACCCCTGGTGCTAAATAAAAAGCTTAATTATTCTAAAGTCTCCTTGGGTAGGCCTAATCCCCTTTATCGGCATATGTTTTCCCCTGTATTCTTAATTACTTACAGGAAACAGTATTTCTCTAAATCGTGTGAAAGGGACAAAACTATAATTTACTACCAAAAGGTCTTAACTATTACTACCTCTTTACTTCTAAAAGGGCCTAGATTCTACCTCGCTACATATACATCTCATATCATCAGCTCAATATGCACTTGGCAGACATTTTCATTGCAACGTTAGTTCATGATTTGTTGATTGATATAATATAATTTTTCAAAAGGCAGCTAAAATTTACATTAAAATCCTTGTTAAAACTATAGCGTAAATAAATTAGAAGAGATTTGTTGTTCTTCCTGTAGGGTGGGTAGATTTGGGCATTTCTTGGAATAAATCGCCCTGAGCGCCCCCTCCCCTCCATTTTTGTTCATAAATGGAGGGGGCAAATCTCTACTTCCCCCCCCCCCCCTCCCTCCACCATCTATCTGTGCCACTGGATAAAAGGCCTTATACCTTGCTGCTAAATATATTTGATATTTACATAACAGGCCAGAAGCTTCCTATGACCTACTGCAAATATTTAGGTTGGTCTATGCAAATTTATTTTCTGGAATCTTTATCTCAAAATTGTCTCTCCAGAAATTGTATTTACTAACAAACAGAGGACATGCATTATTCCTGCCCCTGCTTCCTATTATTGGGGAACTTGTTCCATGGAAAACATTCCATCCCTCGGATAGGACGAGAAAATAAGGATCTGGGCCCGTTAACATATATAGTAATGATTAATTGTTTGATCACTTGATTGATTGTAGACTAAAATTAATTTGACGATTAAAGGGATCTAGTAACATTGTCAAAATGTTCAATACTTAGTTGGAACTCTAGCGGCTCTCTCATATCTTGTTGTATTCGTATTAACAATAGAAGCATGGTACAGGTTTCAGATTTTTGAATTTTCCCTTTGTTAAAAAGTTATTTACGATTGAAGTGTTCAGACTTTTAACTATCCACTGGATAGTCTTAACTGTGTACAAAGTCAGTGCAATGAGTTAGTGAGTATCACTTTGCATTTGGCTCATTACTCGGCCATATAAAGTCCATTTAATTTGAAATTTTCACACAATACCCAGTGGACGTATCAAATCGCAACAATCATTTATCACATGTTCAGGTCTACCTAGTCTACTTCTCGAAATGATAGGGTGTTTTATGTTTAGAAATGTGTTAGTTATCGGTAGAATTCACAGAGCCTGCAGTCTGCACATCTTATGACACGGCTACAATACGTCGCATAAAAACATTTATTTCAAAAGGTCTGTTTGTGAAGACTAGTGTCTGCATGTGTTGATATGCGGGGCGATCATAATGCAATGTATGGGTGCTTTTGTACACGGAAAGTGCACTGCATTATTGTGTGCGAGGTCGGTTTGTTTTGTACAGCGCGGTACAGTACAGTGCACATGTGATTGTATGCTAAGAAAAAGGACTTCTAATCTTCCCTATTCATTACACATGGATTGTATGGGACAGTGGTGGTCACCGAACTGGTCGGGTAATAGCAGAGTTATATTGCACGCTGCGGCACATTGATTCGTATTGTTTAGAGCTTAGCCCGTACTGTCTGAGCTTAGCTGAGATCTGTGTGCGAAAGATTTAGCCTCCAACGTGTACTGAAGTGAGCTTTGAATCAGCAGTTACCATGCAAAACAATTGCAGTGGCTGTGCTCTACATCATATCATATGTGTGTATTGGAATACTGTGCAATACTATTACCGTCCAGGATGTAATGGATTTTACTAACAAGGAATATACAGAGCTTTTGACATTTGGTGGATTATAATTTGATTTTCAAGACAACTGTCAAATTTTACGGACGCAAATGACGGAGGACATTTTCATCAATTGTTTTCGTCGAACCATATATAGAACTAGTGATGCCTGCACACTGGCTTGGAAACCATAGGAATTATATCTTTGTGTAATTATATACTAGCATCCGGGTATTGTTTCTAATTCTACTCAAAGTGAATAACTAACAGCTTATACAATATTAGATACACGTAAGTGAAAAATATTTATATATTTCTGATTAAATGTATTTAAAAAGTCATATTTATAAGTATAATTAAAATCAAGTAATCATATTCCAAGCAATATTTAGGATTATTATGTAAACATTTATTTCATTTATTCTAAGTATATATTTCTCACATGGTACTTATGTATTTCTGTAATAATAAACGATAAACTTATAATAAACACTTATAAGTGAATATTTGTGATGCTGCTAATGATTCAACGTTATACATGAATGTTAGTGTTGACAGATTTGTATGAGCAGTATGTTTTTGTGACTACATGCGAACAAAAATTGGATCTACAGACTAGAGTCAATACAGGGCCCACCAGGTTCCCATTGGCAATGGGTTAACCTGCTCCCTACTACAGTGTGCAATTCCCATTGAATTGTAGGCCCCACCACCACCAGGTTATTACCTCCACCAACGAAGTTGGAGGAGGTTATGTTTTAGGTCCCGTTTGTTTGTTTGTTTGTTCGTCAGTGCGTCACCAGTCTCCTGTGCACAATTTTACAGATATCTCAACCAATTTTTCGTGGAAGCTTTGTGTTCATCTATAGTAGAACCCATTAAGTTTTGGGGTCATGAGGTCAAAGGTCAAATGTCTCAGGGCTCATATGTATATACCTATGCAAAAATAGAAGAACAGATTGACGGATTCTCACCAAACTTGGTTCATGTTTACATGTATCTCCGCACACTGTACGACCCGAACGGTCGTACAAATTTGAGTGTTGGCGGAGGTACAGTATGCACTCCCTGAGTGCATCTAAACTGGGTTCCAAAAGAAACTTATCACTTTTTCAGAGCGACGCTCACTAAAATCCATAGCATAAAATTCAATCATATTTAGACACAGATAAGCTATCATTCTCTTTATGAAGCATATCTGAAATATTAAAAGTTTGCTTTTGCCAAAAAAGATAAAAATGCGATGGAATCACTACAGGTCACTTTTAAAAAATCACAGAAACTGCTCGCTGCGAACCTCCACGAAAGGCGGTCTATTCAGAACTTTCAATAGCTATTCATTCAACTTCAAAGTGGGTTATGTAACCACTAGACTGGCTATTGTCCGTACCGAGCTCTGTGCCCGGAAGGCGAGCAGTTTCTGTGATTTTTGAAAAATGACCTCTTGCGATTTCACCTTATTTTATTCTTTGTTGACTAAAGCAAACATAATTTTTTTAGATGAGCTTGCTAAGGAGTATTATAGCTAATATATGCCCAATTATGATTAATGTGTAAGCTTTGGATTTTAATGTGTGTCGCTCTAAAGAAGTGATAAGTTTCTTTTGGCGCCCAGTTTAGTTGTATATTCAACTTGTGTATTTAGCCTGCCAAAGATAAACAGAGAAGTGGTCATATATAAGCAGACCTGTGTGCAAATTAGTCACTTTCATCATGGGAATCAAGATTAGTGATCTTTATAGACAGGTGGTCTTAGTATACAAACCAGTGGTTGCTGGCTCAAGCAAATATTGTATTACAATAAGCACTTGATATGGTCATTATCATAATTAAACAAAGTGTATTATTGATACATGTTTGTGATTGCATGATTTGTAAACATGAAAGATAAATATTGATAATACTCTTTATTATAAGAATGAGTATCAAAGTTCATTTCAATTCTTAAATATTGGTCCCTGGGAAAATTGTATTTATTTAGTAATCTACCATAAGTACCAATGTACAATAATTTGTTATGAAGGCGTACATCACACAATCTAATGGCATTACCAATGTGTTAATTTCAGAGAACATGCAATGTACATGGAAACAAGTATTAATTAGACAAACATGTACCAGCATGTTCCTTTTTAAACTGAATTATTTTTGTAATATCTTTCTATTTTCTCTAAGAGCTTCCTCATATATTATTCTACCCCAGATATTTTAGTGTTCAGTTTATTGGTAAGACAGAATTCTGTGCATATATATATTTGCTGGTACATCAGAACTGTATTTCAACTTTCAAGTGATTGTTTGATTGTATGATGCTGTTTCCCCCAGTGGTAATATATGCCATCATTCTAAGGTTCAACTATAGTTCAGTAGTTAAAGGGGCAGTACGAAACATGAGGTTTACATATATATATATATAAAAATATATAAATAATTTACTTTGAAAATATCTTAAAACTCTAGATAATCATGCAGTGGTTGAAATGCTAACCCGAGATGAAATCACAATGTCCCAAGTTACAGTATGTCACGTGGTTGATGAATTTGTTTTATGCGATTGTGTTAACAATGTGAGAGATATCACCTCACAGCTTCATGCCTTCCTTATCTTGTACATCAGAGGGGTCTAGACTCTAGACTTGATTTCCGTGTATTTTCAAGATTATATCCAGTAACCTTGTGCTAGGCTGGGGGCTAGGGTTAGGTGGTTTCATTCCCCCCCCCCCCCCCCCCGAGTTTTGAAAATGGCAATAATCAGGCATAGTCACGTCACCTTAGTCCAGGGTGAGTAATAGGGCAGTATTATCCAATTTTAGGCTAATTCTTCGCATTTTCAAGCAAAAATCTTCTCAATTTTGGGGCAGAAAATATAATTTTTTGGGGAAATCTTTTCATTTTCAAGCAAAATCATCAAATGTGAAGAGTAAGCCATATTTTGGGGCAACAATACAACTATACCTAATGCTGCAACTACAGTCAAACCTGTGTATAGCGACCACGTAATGGAAACAAGAAAGCTGGCCACTGTAGACAGGTGACCTCTATAGACAGGTTACATAACATTGTTGTACCCTGCAGGGATCACGTTTTGTGGCCACTATAGGAGGGTGGCCACTATAGGCAGGTGGCCCCTAAGACAGGTTTGACTGTATACATAATATACATAATGCTGCTACCATGACAAAATTTCCCCATGGAGCCATGCTTCATGGGAATGGGATATATAACGTCTGTAGAACTGATTATAAATTGGAATAAGATACATGTATGATCAGTGTGCATGTGTTTAATTACAGTACTAGCAGAGGAAGGAAGGATAGATTGATCATGGATATGACCCAGGGTTTAGTCCAGATACCTGGTGCATCTAGTTCATCTGATTCATTATAAATAGGGTTAAGGATGTGAGAAAATGTGTGCAGGTTATCTAACTGTAGACTCAGGATATGGACACTGATACAATACAGTCTTACAGCAGGGCTCCACACTCACATTTTTAGTCAGTGGCCCGGTCGGGCCAGTGAAAATAGTTTCTTCCCTTATTCTGGTGGCCCGAAAATTATATTTCATGAGTAAACTTTTTACTTTTCAAAATTTCACTCTTTCCTGATCAAACCTGAAGCATGACATGGAAGAAAACAAGATTTTTCTAATTTTGTCAATGTCAGGTTGAAAATCTGCTTGCCCGATCGGGCCACCAAAATATGACTTTCATACATGTTGCTGGCCCCAAGTGCAATTTCACTGGCCCTGGGCCAGCGGGCCAGTGCGAGTGTCGAGCCTTGCTTACAGTCATACATGTAGTCCTACCCAGGATTTTTTCGGGTGCGGTTCGTTATTCCGAAGGTTCGTTATTCCGAAGGTTCGTTATTCCGAACACGCAAATTTCCTATACCTGAGTGTTCGTTAATCCGAAAATGAAATAGGGTTCGTTAATCCGAACATTTGTTGCATTATTCCGAAGGTCCGTTATTCCGAAGGTTCGTTATTCCGAAGGTTCGTTATTCCGAAGGTTCGTTATTCCGAAGGTTCGTTATTCCGAAGGTTCGCTATTCCTAAAATGAAATCGGGTTCGTTATTCCGAAGGTTCGTTATTCCGAAGGTCCGTTATTCCGAGGGTTCGTTATTCCGAAGGTTCGCTATTCCTAAAATGAAATCGGGTTCGTTAATCCGAAAATGAATTTGGGTTTGTTATAATGCTATAATTTCATATAAAGAGATAAAATAAACTTAAATGTTTGATTGGTCTGGCCAAGGGAGGGAAAGGGGGAGGGGTATGCTTAATGCAGGCTGTAAATTAAATAAACAAAACACAAACTATAGTATTATAACAAGCCCGATTTAATTTTCGGAATAACGAACCCGATTTTATTTTCGGATCAACGAACCTTCGGAATAACGAACCTTTGGAATAACGAACCTTCGGAATAACGAACCCGATTTTATTTTCGGATCAACGAACCTTCGGAATAACGAACCTTCGGAATAACGAACCTTCGGAATAACGAACCTTCGGAATAACGAACCTTCGGAATAACGAACCTTCGGAATAACGAACCTTCGGAATAACTGAACCTTCGGAATAACGAACCTTCGGAATAACGGACTGTAACCATTTTTTCAAGGGGGGTGTTTTAGCTTCATTTGATTTAGTGGCGTATTTGGGGTATGTTTGAATTTTCAGTAATGTTTTCGCTAAGGGGGGGGGGGTGGTCTGCCTCTCTGCTTAGAACGTGGATTTTATTAGCTCTAGGATCTAATTGAAATAATGTAGCCTTGATTCAAGGCTCTGAGTGCAGTTACACATACGTGTACATATGTATAACATGCCAAATCAAAAAGGCCTTCACAGTCCTGTGCACTGTTCAGTTGTGACGCACATTATTGCAGGTCCTTGGCAAAATGCTAACGTGGATGTATAATGTGATGTTTAATGTAGGCGACCAGGACCTGATTATTAATTGGGTGTTGCTGGTGTTGTACATATCAAGCGTTGACAGACCCAGGCCAGGTCCACCAGTCCCTTGAGGTCTCGTGATTAATTGAAGACACATGTGACTTGTGGACTTGAAATCAGGGGGGAAATGTAGCGTAATATTCAGAGGCCTTCAGAGACTGTTTGCCTATTTTAGCAAGGCTAGTTAATTGTGCACACTACATACAGCTGCAACATATGTGACCGGCTATAGCAAAACCCGGCACTTGTCAGTAATTGATGTTTTGAAGAAATGGGCATTTTAAGTTCACACAATGTGTATAAAAACACCTATGATTGTAAAATTGAAACAATCATATCTTCGCCAATTATTGACCAATTACAGAACAAAGCATCAAATGAAAGCTTGTGATGAGGCTTTTGTATTGTAATGGTATGAAAATCAACATTTTGATTTTACCGACAAGTGCCAGGTTTTGCTATAGCCGGTCACATAATTATAACTGCAATATAACTGCAATATATGAGGAAAATCTAGTACATGACTGTATTGATATGATGGATATAGTTGGGCTGTATAGTATGTACAATGTATACAGTGCTATAACTTATTTGTACTGGTGACTTGACAATGGACGCCTTTTTTCCCCCTGTGCAGGGTGTACAGGGCTTCACACTGTCACCATCCTGTTGCAGATGATTATTAATCATTTCTTACATGTATGATTTTTTTTAATGTTTCTATTTGTTTTGCTTTTCCCATGAATGGTTTACGGGGCTTTACGATCCCTGTAATGCAGTGCAAATACTTAAAACAATAATTCTTTCCTTCTTTTATTCTGTCTTTATTTGGAACAAGTCATTGACAAACTGTAGTCTGAATGTACAGTGCTATTAAAGGGGACCACCAGGCAAAGAACAACACATTATTATATGTTTTGGTATCGTTTTGTGATATCAAATAGATACCCAACATTTTACAAAGGGTTGTGTAATTCATAAACAAAGCAATTAATTTCCACCACTTACGGAACCACTACTATTTCCTGGTTCCATACGGGCCAAACATTTGCGAGTGCGCCAATGCTATTCACGCGTACGTTTGTATATCCCGGATGATTCGTTCGCTCTGCACAGAGCGCGTTGACTCTGCACACCGGCAGTCTTCTCATTCAGACCGCATTCAGAATGGTGATGCGTTTTTCAATTATATATTTTTTCTGGAAATATATTTTTGTGAATTTGTTGATGGAATGGAATACTAAAGATGTTACCTTTCCTTAATAAGAATAATATTTTTGGGTGGTGGTACCCTTTAAAGTTGTATTTTTTCAAATGATAAAATGAATTGACAAAATATGTTTCCTTTTTCTTTGACATGCAGGGTTTACGGGGCTTTACGAGCCCTGTAACGCAGCGCAAGCTGCGGGATCGGCGTCGTACCCAGCAGAAAATGCTCCCGCCCCCTAGCAACACGCTCAGAATGCCTCGGCAACCCAGACCCGGCCGTATGGCTGTCATTGTGGATGCTCTAAAGAATGGTTTGATGTAAGTAACATTTTTTTTATTATTATAGAAAAAAAAGTCAACACAATCTTGTTTGATCATCATCTTTTGTATATATTTCATAGCCAGATGCATGATGACCATCTTCTCATCATTGTTGTTATCACCATTATCACCACAAAATAGCGACAAGTGTTTTGAAAGAAGTTCTTGCTATTTGTGACCGGCTATAGCAAAACCCTGCACTTGTCGATATTTCATGTTTTGAAGAAATGGGCATTTATTTAAGTTCACATAATGTGCGTAAAAGACTTCTGATTGTAAAATTGAAACTATCATATCGTCGCCAATCATTGACCAATTTGTTAGAACAAAGCATCAAAGGAAAGCTTGGGATGAAGCCTTTCTAATGGTATGGGAATCTACATTTGGATTTTTACCGATAAGTGCAGGGTTTTGCTATAGCCGGTCACATTTATGTATTCAAGGAATGTGTAGTCACAGTTTCTGTTGCAAGCATGCAACAACTTGTGCCATTTTGTTTCCATTATTCAGTAAGCTCATATAGCTGTTCCCTCTTTAAATGAACTCTTCTCACAACCACAAGGAATCGCCCTTTTATCTCGTTATTTCTTATTTTCAAATAAACTGTACATGTGACAGACTCCGGTAAAATCAGACTCATTTTCACACTTAATCAAAATTGAATTTAACCAAATTATATTGAATATTTTAATTTGTCATGAATTTCATATAATAATAATAATAAATAATGGTTGCTACTTATATGTGTGCAACGAAAACTAATTATTGTGAGACAGCGGGTCACACATTTCTTGCAATTTCAAGAGATAATAGATAATGTTGTTGTTGGTGATGAGGTGCTGAACATTATAATGTGACCATGGATCATAATATCTAGGATTAAGTCTACTGGAAGTCAAAGAAAATAAAATCATATAATTATGTTCTGTTGCTTGTTCAATGTATATCTCATCAGGTTGTCATTTGTAATAACAACATAATTTGTGTTTCTCAATATTTGCAGAGATTCTGTGAGAGTGAGCAACGAGAAACTGGAAATCATGAAGCAACATCAGGACGAGACAAAACCCACCGACAAAACTAGACAGGGATTCCACTACAACTTGGACAAGGTAAAAACACCCCTAGGATGCCCCAACCCCAAAGAATGGTAGATTCCGTTCCTATCACAGATATTATGGATTTAGATTATTCCAATTGGTAAATGGGGTGAAAATTAATGTCAACTGTAAGCTTGTAAATGGAAGAACAAATATAGAACTGTATGTAATTAATACAAAAAAACAGACTGACATTTATTTGCAACTTGGACAATATATAATTTATAAACACCAATTACCTTTAAAAAATGGTGTAAGCAATTTTCTTTATAAATACTATGATATAGGTTTTAGAATCTTCTATAGAGGTGAGAGATATAAATGAGAAGTTGTACATTTTGGAGAAGAAAAAAATCACCCTTACATAAAATTGTAGAAATGTATTTCATTGGTTTAGATTGTTCCAGTTGATAAATAAGAGTTTGAATCTAAAAATCAAATGAATTTGAACTAAAAATTTGAACATTTTCATTAAAATGCTATATTATAATGTTGAAAATTTTCTCTCTTGACTGTTTAACAGCAACTCAAAGCAGCTGAAAGATTTATAAGGTAAGATTTGTGAACTCATATCATTTAATTATTGACACATTCATTCATGTGTAGTAAAGAACTTTCCCAAAATACAAGATGTTTATCATGTTTTCCTTATAATGTTATATTATGTATTATAGGAAATCACTCCTCTCTCAAGCCATTGGCTTTTTTGTGTGATTTCCTGACACATTTTACCTTTTAAGAGAAATTTTACCTTTTAAGAGAAATAAATCAATGAAGGAATAATGACAGTTTTGGCTTGATAGATTGATGGGTTTTGGATATGTGATGGCTTCTGTTTCACAATGGCTTGCCACATCTTCTTGTCTTCTGTTAATCTTTTGGCTTTGATAAGGGAATTAATGCTAGTGGCGGAGATTTCTTTAATGCAGTCTTGCCACTTTTTGGCTGGTCTTCGTTATGGTCAGTTCCCCTGTATTCTACTGTTTAGCAGTATGTGATGATAAAATTACACATCCTTACATTTAGATGTACTTGTAAAGAATAGATTTTTGGACTTACAAATTGTAAAGAACATGGATTATAAATGTAGCAAACATGACAGTAAAATGAATCTGACCCTCACAAATGACTTATTTGATTTAATAGCATCTTGATAGAAAACACACCAATTCAAAATAATATGTGTATACATAATAGGGTCCATGCCATCCATGGTTTATAGTAATGTAAAAATGCTGGTATTGCTTCAATAATAATTTGCTGAAAACAAGAGGAATTGATTGACCTTTGTGTGACATCAAGCTTTATGTTGATAAAGTTCTTTACGAGTTACGACATCAAGCTGTATATTTTCAGTTGATGGAGCATATTGGCTAGTATTTGAAATTAGATCGGCTACATCAACATACTGTCAATTATAGATCTGTACATGGCTCTCTTATTACTTTTTGGAATGAGAATTTCACAGACTTCTACATATACATGTACATTACATCATTACATGTTACTGTATCACAGTGTACATGCTATTTGGAATAAGATGTACAGTACACAGACTTATAAATGTATATAATATTAAACTGTATACTATATCAGAATTAGATACATGTACATGTACATTATATATTCAGACTTTTTCACGATAACTGTATTACTATTTGGAATTAAATGTACCAGTACATGTACTTCCATGTATGCACAGACTTCTACACAAGTATTTGGAATGGAATAACTTGTGACAGGTTTTTAATAAAGGGCCCTAGCGGTCTCCTTGGAGGCTAGCTTGATAGATTAATAGCTGCTCGCTGAGTGACACCCCCATGTGCTGAAAAGAGAGGGTTAGGGTTTGGGGGGGGGGGGGGAGAAGGTTTGAGCGGGGCTGACAGTCTTTTGCCTGAATAACATCCACCCTGTTTTTCACTTTACTCGATTATGCCTAAAATGCAAGAATATTTTTACCTAAAATTGATGTTGTCTCGATAGATTGAAAGCTCTTCTCTGGGTGACGCACTGACACCCCATGTGCAGTAGGGACAACCATTGAAGGGGTTCTGGGAATTTTTTTTTTTTTTTTGGGGGGGGGGGGGAAGAGGGGCTGATGATATTTGCCTGAATTTCATCCACCCTGTTTTCACTTGATTTTGTCCAAAAAAACAAGATGATCTGCTTGATAGATTAATAGTATTTCCTGAGTGATACCCCCATGTGTTGAAAAGAACCAAATTAAGGGGGGCTGGGGATTGGAGTGGAGGTCTTTTGTCCAAATATCATCCATCCATGTTTTTCCCTTGATTTTATCCAGGATTTGATGTCCCCTGAATATGGAGTTGTTTGATAGATTAATACTAAGCATGTGTAGAAAGAACTAGGTTGGGGGGGGGGGGGGTAGAAGGTTTGGCTGACAGTATTTTGCCTAAATATCATCCGCCCTGTTTTTCACTTTACTTGATTTTGTCTGAAATACAAATGTATTTGTCTGATAGATTACATGTGTAGAAAAACAAACTGGAGGGTGAGGGGGGGGGGGGGGGGGGGTTGAAGGTTGGAGGGGACTGACAGTCTTTCGCCTGAATATCAACCACCCTGTTGCTCACTTCTTTTTTTTTGCCTAAAATATGATTTGCTTGATAGAATGTTAACTTTTCTTTTAGTGACATCTATTTTTATGCAGGAGAGAAAAACATAATTGGGGAAGGGGGGGGGGGGAGCTGAAGGTCCTTTGTCTGAATATCACCCATCCATGTTTTTCTCTTGATTTTGCTCAAAATACAAGATGTTTTCCCCCAATTGAGTTAGCTTGAAGATTGATAGCCATTCTGTGAGTGGCAATTCCATGGTTAGTAGAGAATCGAGGTAGGGTGGAGGGGTTGAGGGTCTTTTGCTTGAATTTCATCGACCCTGTTTTTCACCTTATCTTGCCTGAAATACAAGATGATTTGCTTCACTCTTCGCTATGTGATACCTCCCTTGTGGAGTAAGAAAAACAAATAAAGAAGGCTGGGGGGTGGAGGGGGGGATATCTTTTGCCTGAACAGCATCCATGTTTTTTACATGATTTTGCCCCAAATAGAAGATGTTTTCCCCCTAGCTTTGAGTTGGCCTGACTGATTAACAGCTTTTCTTTGTGCAGGAGGGCAAAGGAGGAAAAGCAAACAAAAATAACAAAAAAAATTAAAAAAACAAGCCAAACTGCACAATTTGTTTAAAGATAGTATCCATCTTTTGCAGACATCTTCAAGCAAAACATTCCAGGCATAAAGCACAAGGATACTATGTACTACAACAAATTGGTGAAATGCTGAATTCAAATGATGCAAAAAATACCAATCGCTTCAAGTACTAACCTTCTCAGAATAACTATTAAATCATATTTACTTCAATTTAAGACAACATATCTTGCAACCATTGCACTTTGGCCTACAAAAGGGGACAGTATCTTTAAATATCTCATTTAAGCATGTTTCTTTTGTGGTAGCTAGACACCACAAAATAACCAAATACAGAATTTTCCACAAAACAGAAATCTGTAAATTATAAACTGTGTAGCATTGATGTTAAATCTTGATGAGATGTAAACAAACTCTGACAGCTCTCTAATTAAGAAGCGTTGAATTATGCATGATACAGTAATTGCTTTCCTGTCAATGACAGTAACTCCCCTTAGGGGCGAAGGTACAGGGGAAAGGGGGGGGGCAAAATGTTTGTGACCTCTCCCTCCCCCCCCTCCCCCATGACCCTACATGTGCTCCCCCACCCACACATCATGCTTCAAGTGAAAACAAATGTACATGTAGAAAGTCCCACCTCTTGCTCAACTGCACCAGTGTTTCTGGCCACCCCCTAAAGACATTGCATGAAAAGAGGACGAACAGCGCACAAGGGCTTTCTATAGCTCAGTCGGTAAGAGCACGGATCTAGCATCCGGAAGTCTCAGGTTTTAATCTCGGAGAACCCTATTTTTTTTATATGTATTAAAAGAGGATTTGAGGTTAACCAATAACTGCCTATTTTTGTGACAGGTTACTCTTTTGGAAATAAATCAAATGGCCACTAAATGTATTGTGTGGGTCTTACAAGGAAGTACCGATTCCTTTATCTCTGGCGGGTATTTATTTTGATACCAAAATCAGGTCGTAACCTCTGCGTCCGCTTTCAATTTCCAAACCTGAACTAATTCTGTTTGATTATTTGGGGGGGAAATCACGCTTTCTTGATGACTGATAAGACAATTCAAGGTTTTTGGTGGCTATTTACGGAAACCAGGCAGGATATTATTGCATGTACACACTATCTGCTGGAAGAAGGGTATGCACAGTGGTGCTAGATATGTGGGCATGTGCAAAGAATCTGAACAACATATATTAAAACAATGTAGTGAAACTTAAATGTTTGGTTTATAGAGCACTTTAAAAATATTATTTGCAAGGTAGAGAAAAACTGTGTCTAGGAATAGCAAAAGCACATAATTTTCCAAACAAATTGAAGATCAAAATCAATTTAGTATCCATTTGAACCCTGCAACCATTTTAGGCTAACTTAAAAACAGTCTGATTGGGATTATAGAGATGAAGAATATGATAACATAAGAGAAAGTAAAGACCTTCATATAAGTTTGTTGGAAAAAAATTCCTATTCTGGGAAAGAAAATATATAACAAAAACAGTGCAAGTGATTTAGATTTCCCAACATAGGACATGATCAACTTAAAAAAGGGAATATATTTTGGAAAGTCCAGTAAAGATTTTGATGCCATTGACCTTGTACTATTTCTTTGGGGTCATTCTAAGGAGCTGTTTTCTTTCTGTTTGTGCTTGAGTTTTGAGTAAGATAAATGGTCTAGAGAATTTCAGTTCTGCGCTTTAATTCCCTAGACAAATTTATGAGAAGTTGCTTTAAAGGGAACCAACACCCAATAAACTCATCATCATAACAAATTATGTGTACATGGGTCTGCAGACTGCAGATAACAACTATCATGTATCTTCTAGGTAAGTTCCTGTTTCTGAGACCTAGGGTTAGAATGTTTGTGTGCAATAAATAGTTCTGATTATAATTTTCAGAAGGATGCTGGAGGGATGGATTACTGAAAATAATAACTTTTATATTATATTGAATATTTGGGTGATGGTTCCCTTTTAAATTATGATAAAAAAAGTATAGGGATTTTCAGAAAGATTGTAATGCTATTGAACGTGTGCTCTTTCTTTGGGGTCATTCTAAGGAGCTGTTTTCTTTGTGTCTGTGTGTGAGTTTTGAGCAAGATGAATGGTCTAGAGAAATGAACTTAGTTTGGTTCTTTAATCCCCCCTATGAATTTCGGAAAAGTGGATTTAGATTACTTTGAACTTACTCCATTAAAATGGCTTAACCTTTTAAGGGAATGAGTACATTTAAATTTATCCAAAATTATTTAGAACTTTCATAAATCTCTACAAGTGCTTCACCATGCAATTTCAAACATGTTTTGTTCAAAATGTTGCTGGAAGGGTGGTAAGCCACTTTTTGTTTTGAGCAAATAGTCATGTTAAAAGTTTGGAAACCTTGTAAAAAAACAGCTCTCTCTCTATTTTTTTGATATAATAATAAATAATAATAATATACTAGATTTATATAGCGCCTAATATGATTGATAATCATCTCTAAGCGCTTTACAATGATATTTTTACCCCGGTCATAGAATACAATGCAAACCAGCACACATTGTGTGCACCATCTCCACTCCATGGGGAGTATTCCTTCCAATATTCCCCAAAATTGAAATAAGAATTATCTGGAAAATTGAAGCCCCGATACATACTGGCAAGTGGCAATGAAGTTACTAATTCCCTTTTAATTGCAATGAAGTAACTGATTCGCTTTAATTGCAATGAAGTTACGCATTCCCTTTAATTGCAATGAAGTTACTGATTCGCTTTAATTGCAATGAAGTTACGCATTCCCTTTAATTGCAATGAAGTTACTGATTCCCTTTAATTGCAATGAAGTTACGCATTCCCTTTAATTGCAATGAAGTTACTGATTCCCTTTAAATTGCAATGAACTTGTAATACTCATGCTATGGGGTCATCTGAGCTCTGGCTGAGTATGGTGCTGATTGAAGGTAGCACAACCCAGAGAACAAAGACTATTTAACTGGTCCTGGAAATATCTGGGCTTGGGTCAATGGTGAATGCAAAGTACACTAAAACAAACACGGGGTGGTCCACCCTTAGAAATAAGTATTTTGTCCATATAAGAGAGGAACCTGAAATGAATCACCAATGAAAATACTTTGTAACTTTCTTGTCATAATATGTGCAAAAATATTAGTTGGATCACAACAATGTTACGCATTCCCTTTAAATTGCAATGAACTTGTATTCTTGCTATGGGGTCATTTGAGCTCTATGGCTGAGTATGGTGTTGATTGAAGCCTGGTAGCATGGCCCAGAGAACAAAGGCAATTTAACCCGTTGAGGACTGGTCCCGAAAAATACTTGGGCTTGGGTCTTTGGAGAATGTGTGCTAAATAAAATAGTATTGAACAGGTTAACATACATTACCAGTGGTCTTAACCTGTTCAAGACTGATCCCCAAAATATTTAGACTAAGTTCTATGGTGAATGCAAAGTATACTAAAAGCAAATAGTCTTGAATGGGCCAAAGGACCTTGGTCCACCCTCAAAAGTATAATTAGTTAATATTATTTAAAGAGAATAATCATGGAATCATTTGATAATTTTTAGCACATTAAATATTTTATTATTAGCATGATGTCAATATATTTTTAGCGTTGTATGATAACTTTGTTGTCATGTGCAAACATATAAGTTGGTTGGGCAAATCATAGATGAGTTTAATACGTAATTGTCCATGAGCCGCTTGGAAGGAATGCTCCCCAGGAACTGGAGATGGTGCACACAAAGTGTGCTGGTTTGCATTGTATCCTATGATCAGGGTAATAATATCATTGTGAAGTGCTCGGGGATGATTATCAATCATATTAGGCGCTATAAATCCAGTATATTATTATTATAATTGTCTCGGCTGTGAAAATGTCATATTTCCAGTATATTATTATTATAATTGTCTCGGCTGTGAAAATGTCATATTTAATTAATTTGTTTTGGCACAAATCCTAGCGAAATAATTTCCTCTGCTACCAGACATACTATACAACTAGCGATATTTCGACTCTAAAATGGAAAGTTCTTCAATTAGTCCTACATTGTACAACATTACCAGCAGGGAAATCATTTACCAATGCTTGTTCTGGGTTACACAAAACCTAAATAAACTGGCCCAATCCCTGCGAGGGTTTGCAGCTGAACTGCTGATTGAAATGGGGAGCTTTCACAAATGCAATTTAAATGAACAATTGGGAACCCTTTGTTGAAAGACATTGACTTTTTCTGTTTTTAGGCTCATTTCTTTTTCTGAGAAGATTGTAGCTGCAGACCCATTGTTTATTAATAAAAGTAAAAGTACCAATGAACTTTAAACCATTCATTTCAATGATATATATTTTACTTTCCTGTAAGTGTTATTAACTTCATTTATAGGGTTATTTTGAAATGAGTTTCAGCTGCAAAGGCAAGCAGACTGTTGTTGATTAAAATGTTTTGCCGATTTGAAAATATTAGCATATTATTTTCATTGTTGTTGAGGTTATGTGCAGGGTAGCTTCGGGCCATCACTGAAGAATTTACAGAGAAAGTGTGATTTGACAACCCTGAACCTTATTTTGTATTTGAGTCTTATTAGAGAGAGTGGTACTGATTGAAAATAAAGTTCATGTATATATTTGTATTTTTATTTTCATAATTATTTTGCATGTACCTAATTTATGTTTAGGGTTTTTCAGCCTCATGCCTGAATTGTGTATGTATAAGTAGACAAGTTATATAAAATTTAGAAAAGTGTAATTGGATGATTTTGATTATGTTTCTCTTTCTCATAAACATAGTTCCTGTATTTCATTGCTATTAGAGTTAAAGGGAAGTAGTTATTTATTTTCATGAAAAAGAGTATGTACAAAAATATGCATGACAAAACTGAATGATAGTGAAATTGAAAATACATTGATAAATTTAATTTTAATAGTTATGCTGACTGAATGACGTCAGACGGGATACAAGAAGTTATTTACTTTAGTGATCTAGAGTAAATATGCATGACAATAGGGACTGCATTATGATGTCCCGTCTGTCAAAGATGTTACCCCAAAATACATTGAAAAGTTGACAAATAGTATTAAAATGTAGAATAGTGATTCATAAGGGGATGCAACTAAGTTATTTTGGTGAATAAAATAATCAAGGCAAAACTAACAGATTTCACTTCTGTTTAAAATGTAAACGCCCCGATACAGGATGTCTATTCTGTTGAAAACGTTAAAGGGGACCACCAGGCAAAGTAAAACACATTATTATATGTTTTGTGATATCAAATAGATACCCAACATTTTGCAAAGGGTTGTGTAATTCATAAACAAAGCAATTAATTTCCAGTTTTTCCACCACTTACGGAACCACTACTATTTCCTGGTTCCACCATTTGCGAGTGCGGCAATGATATATTCACGCGTACGTTTGTAGACAATAGATTCGTTCGCTCTGCACACATTAGTAGTCGCAATTCAGACCGCATGAATGCATGCTTTAGAATGGTGATGCATTTTCCAATTATATATTTGTTTTCTGGAAACATATTTTTTGTGAACTTGTTGATGGAATGGAATACTAAAGATGTTACCTTTCTTTAATAAGAATATTAATTTTGGGTGGTGGTAAAACATTTACTGAAAAAAAATGTTGTAGTTATTTCTTTTGGTGTGTATACTCATCTGTTCTATCATACTGAAACGTTGGAAATGCAGTGCTAAACGATGAGTCACATGAGGATAGAACAAATAGAAGTCTTAACTGTTTTTTATTTTGGGAAATAAGTGTTTATTTATATGTATGATGACACAACTATGAGAAGTAACTTCGGTCAAAAACGTCAACATCAAAATACAATACTGGTACTAATAGGCCTTGAACAGTGGTTAAAGGGATCTAGCATCGTAAAAATCCATCAAAAAATGACTTAGAAGTTAGAACTTTAGCAGTTCTCCCATTCCTTGTTGTATTCATATTACCAACAAAAGCTTGGAACTGTTTTGGTTTTCCACACTTCTCTTTTGTTCTAAATATATATATGTATGATTGAAAGTATCTAGTGGAGACTCTCAAATGTGTACAAAGACAGCTGTGCAATAGGTCAGCAAATATCACCTTGCATTTTCGCTCATTAATTGGTTATATGACATCTTACCCTGGAATTTTCACACTAAATACACATTTTATCAACCCTTCGTCAGTTTTTGCACATGTCAACAAAGTAATCCTACTGTAGATCCCTTTAAAGGGACTAAGTAACATTGTCCAAATCGTCAAAATAAAATTTTCGTTCTAGCGGTTCCCTCATAACTTGTTGTATTCGCATTAACAATAAAATCATGGGACAGGTTTCGGTTTTTCAAATTTCCCTTTCGTTACAAAGATATGTACGATTGAAGTATTCAGATAAGAAAAACTCCGGGCGAGTTTTTCATCCCTGTACAAAGTGAATGTAGTGAGTTAGTGAATATCACCCAATATCACTTTGCATTTTCGCTCATAACTTGGCCATGCAATGTCCATTTGACTTGAAATTTTCACACAATACCCTGTGGACATATGAGATAACAACACTATACATCGCATCAACCCTCCATCACTTTTTGCACATGTCAACAAAGTTACTAGATCCCTTTAAGGCACTGTGCTTGAAAAGTTGAACAGACTGTGGGTGTGTGCATGCTATTGTCCCAGTTGACTTGTTATTCTCAATACATAATTTGTCTTTTGACAAGTAGATGTTTGCTAATGTGATTAGTGATTACGCACAAAGGGGAAATTGTGTTTTTATATACAAATTTATGAAGTGCGCTTCCTTCTTTGAACTTTAATGGTTTTGTAATATGTACAGAAATTGTACCATACAAATTTGCCAAACTTGTAAAAATGGACCATACAAAGTCTGCCTTTTTTTGACAAAATCGGAGTTTAGCTAATGATCTGATCTTTTCTGTAAATCAACACAATTAAACCACAAGTCTGCCTTTTGACAAAATGGTAACTGATCTTATGAAATATACAAATTCTGCTTTTTAATAGAATGGTGTTCGTCAAATCCATCTTTTAACAACAAAAAGAAATGTGCGCCATACAAACTTCACAAGTCTGCCTTTTGACAAATCATTATTTCCTCGCTGATGTTACAAATAAGAAGGAAAAAATGGTATCATTAAATATTGACCTTACGGCGAGAAGAGTCCTCATAAAAGGTGAAATTACTTTTTTATAATTTTGTGTGTTCTACTACTCTTCCTTTAATTGCATTACGTATTCCGATAAATAACACCAATTGAACCAAACAAATTTTGTGGGTGTACTGATTCTGACTTGTATTGCTAGTCATTTTGAATAGATGATTTGACCTTTGACAAATTGGTGATTGGAGGAGACTACAAGTACACCTATTGTCAGTCTTCAACTGCATATTTTTCTTGACTGAGTTCCTTATTGCGAAGCTAGAATTTAAAAAAAAATATTTCAAAGTGGCCAAGTCTGGCAAGTCATTAGAGATTAATCAGAGATAGAAAGAGAGATTTTGCAATTCCTTACCCAGTTGAGTGGTCCAAAACAAAATAACAACATAACAAAGTATGTTTATTTTGGTTGCCTTGTTGGGGAAGTAAAATTTGACATTAAAAAATTGTAGGGGCCCCGTAGCTCAACTATTATGGCCCCGGGCACCATGCTTGTTAATTACTGTTTTTTGTATAGGCTTATAGGGAGGGCTTGACACTAGCACTTGCCCGATGCCCCAGGCCACTAAAATTGGGCCACTAAAATTTTGATTAATTGCCAAGACATGTGAGAAAAGTATAGTTTTCTTAGATTTTCTAGTAAATTTTGATTTAGGGCCACCAAAACCTGAAAATTAATTATTTTACTTGGGCTACTACTAGGGGAAGTGGTTTATTTCTTGCATTGCAATACTAAAGTTTCAAAAACCCTATTTAGGTTCACCTGGGCTGAGCAAACTGCTGCCCACATCATACATGAGGTGCCCCATCCCGGGGGGGGAGGCACTCAAATTATTTTTTGACGGGGTGTGCCGCACGGAACTCTGAAATGGGGGTCTGAAGAGCTGACTACAAGCACAAAATATAGGGTCTTTGGAGCTACAAAAACCCTAAAACGGGAGTTAAGAGGTCTAAGGAGCAGACTAAAACTACAAAATACATAGACTTGGAGCTACCAAAGACCTACGGAAACCCTCAAAAAGGCTCAAATGGTGGTCCAAGGAGCCGAACTAGAAGAGAATAATGGACTTGGCGCTAGTCAAATACATAGCCAAGTCATTCCGGGGCCTATGGAGCTGAAATAGAAGAAGAATATTGGACTTAGCGCTACTCAGCTACCTAGCCAAGTTATTCTGGGGGTCTATGGAGCGGCAATTTTTGAAAATCGGGTATCTTTAGAGCTGCGATCATATAAGAGAGGAACCTGAAATGAATCACCAATGAAAATACTTTGTAACTTTCTTGTCATAATATGTGCAAAAATATTAGTTGGATCACAACAATGTTACGCATTCCCTTTAAATTGCAATGAACTTGTATTCTTGCTATGGGGTCATTTGAGCTCTATGGCTGAGTATGGTGTTGATTGAAGCCTGGTAGCATGGCCCAGAGAACAAAGGCAATTTAACCCGTTGAGGACTGGTCCCGAAAAATACTTGGGCTTGGGTCTTTGGAGAATGTGTGCTAAATAAAATAGTATTGAACAGGTTAACATACATTACCAGTGGTCTTAACCTGTTCAAGACTGATCCCCAAAATATTTAGACTAAGTTCTATGGTGAATGCAAAGTATACTAAAAGCAAATAGTCTTGAATGGGTCAAAGGACCTTGGTCCACCCTCAAAAGTATAATTAGTTAATATTATTTAAAGAGAATAATCATGGAATCATTTGATAATTTTTAGCACATTAAATATTTTATTATTAGCATGATGTCAATATATTTTTAGCGTTGTATGATAACTTTGTTGTCATGTGCAAAAATATAAGTTGGTTGGGCAAATCATAGATGAGTTTAATACGTAATTGTCCATGAGCCGCTTGGAAGGAATGCTCCCCAGGAACTGGAGATGGTGCACACAAAGTGTGCTGGTTTGCATTGTATCCTATGATCAGGGTAATAATATCATTGTGAAGTGCTCGGGGATGATTATCAATCATATTAGGCGCTATAAATCCAGTATATTATTATTATAATTGTCTCGGCTGTGAAAATGTCATATTTCCAGTATATTATTATTATAATTGTCTCGGCTGTGAAAATGTCATATTTAATTAATTTGTTTTGGCACAAATCCTAGCGAAATAATTTCCTCTGCTACCAGACATACTATACAACTAGCGATATTTCGACTCTAAAATGGAAAGTTCTTCAATTAGTCCTACATTGTACAACATTACCAGCAGGGAAATCATTTACCAATGCTTGTTCTGGGTTACACAAAACCTAAATAAACTGGCCCAATCCCTGCGAGGGTTTGCAGCTGAACTGCTGATTGAAATGGGGAGCTTTCACAAATGCAATTTAAATGAACAATTGGGAACCCTTTGTTGAAAGACATTGACTTTTTCTGTTTTTAGGCTCATTTCTTTTTCTGAGAAGATTGTAGCTGCAGACCCATTGTTTATTAATAAAAGTAAAAGTACCAATGAACTTTAAACCATTCATTTCAATGATATATATTTTACTTTCCTGTAAGTGTTATTAACTTCATTTATAGGGTTATTTTGAAATGAGTTTCAGCTGCAAAGGCAAGCAGACTGTTGTTGATTAAAATGTTTTGCCGATTTGAAAATATTAGCATATTATTTTCATTGTTGTTGAGGTTATGTGCAGGGTAGCTTCGGGCCATCACTGAAGAATTTACAGAGAAAGTGTGATTTGACAACCCTGAACCTTATTTTGTATTTGAGTCTTATTAGAGAGAGTGGTACTGATTGAAAATAAAGTTCATGTATATATTTGTATTTTTATTTTCATAATTATTTTGCATGTACCTAATTTATGTTTAGGGTTTTTCAGCCTCATGCCTGAATTGTGTATGTATAAGTAGACAAGTTATATAAAATTTAGAAAAGTGTAATTGGATGATTTTGATTATGTTTCTCTTTCTCATAAACATAGTTCCTGTATTTCATTGCTATTAGAGTTAAAGGGAAGTAGTTATTTATTTTCATGAAAAAGAGTATGTACAAAAATATGCATGACAAAACTGAATGATAGTGAAATTGAAAATACATTGATAAATTTAATTTTAATAGTTATGCTGACTGAATGACGTCAGACGGGATACAAGAAGTTATTTACTTTAGTGATCTAGAGTAAATATGCATGACAATAGGGACTGCATTATGATGTCCCGTCTGTCAAAGATGTTACCCCAAAATACATTGAAAAGTTGACAAATAGTATTAAAATGTAGAATAGTGATTCATAAGGGGATGCAACTAAGTTATTTTGGTGAATAAAATAATCAAGGCAAAACTAACAGATTTCACTTCTGTTTAAAATGTAAACGCCCCGATACAGGATGTCTATTCTGTTGAAAACGTTAAAGGGGACCACCAGGCAAAGTAAAACACATTATTATATGTTTTGTGATATCAAATAGATACCCAACATTTTGCAAAGGGTTGTGTAATTCATAAACAAAGCAATTAATTTCCAGTTTTTCCACCACTTACGGAACCACTACTATTTCCTGGTTCCACCATTTGCGAGTGCGGCAATGATATATTCACGCGTACGTTTGTAGACAATAGATTCGTTCGCTCTGCACACATTAGTAGTCGCAATTCAGACCGCATGAATGCATGCTTTAGAATGGTGATGCATTTTCCAATTATATATTTGTTTTCTGGAAACATATTTTTTGTGAACTTGTTGATGGAATGGAATACTAAAGATGTTACCTTTCTTTAATAAGAATATTAATTTTGGGTGGTGGTAAAACATTTACTGAAAAAAAATAAGAAAAAGTTATATATATATGCTAAATTCACAGGGGGTCCAATTTAGTTATTTGGGTGAAACTAACAGATTTCACTTCTGTCTGAAATGTAAACACCCCAATACAAATGGTACTGTAAAGTTTAAATTTGTTCTGTTGAATAATGAATCACAATTCACAAGTGACTGCTGTTGTAGTTATTTCTTTTGGTGTGTATACTCATCTGTTCTATCATACTGAAACGTTGGAAATGCAGTGCTAAACGATGAGTCACATGAGGATAGAACAAATAGAAGTCTTAACTGTTTTTTATTTTGGGAAATAAGTGTTTATTTATATGTATGATGACACAACTATGAGAAGTAACTTCGGTCAAAAACGTCAACATCAAAATACAATACTGGTACTAATAGGCCTTGAACAGTGGTTAAAGGGATCTAGCATCGTAAAAATCCATCAAAAAATGACTTAGAAGTTAGAACTTTAGCAGTTCTCCCATTCCTTGTTGTATTCATATTACCAACAAAAGCTTGGAACTGTTTTGGTTTTCCACACTTCTCTTTTGTTCTAAATATATATATGTATGATTGAAAGTATCTAGTGGAGACTCTCAAATGTGTACAAAGACAGCTGTGCAATAGGTCAGCAAATATCACCTTGCATTTTCGCTCATTAATTGGTTATATGACATCTTACCCTGGAATTTTCACACTAAATACACATTTTATCAACCCTTCGTCAGTTTTTGCACATGTCAACAAAGTAATCCTACTGTAGATCCCTTTAAAGGGACTAAGTAACATTGTCCAAATCGTCAAAATAAAATTTTCGTTCTAGCGGTTCCCTCATAACTTGTTGTATTCGCATTAACAATAAAATCATGGGACAGGTTTCGGTTTTTCAAATTTCCCTTTCGTTACAAAGATATGTACGATTGAAGTATTCAGATAAGAAAAACTCCGGGCGAGTTTTTCATCCCTGTACAAAGTGAATGTAGTGAGTTAGTGAATATCACCCAATATCACTTTGCATTTTCGCTCATAACTTGGCCATGCAATGTCCATTTGACTTGAAATTTTCACACAATACCCTGTGGACATATGAGATAACAACACTATACATCGCATCAACCCTCCATCACTTTTTGCACATGTCAACAAAGTTACTAGATCCCTTTAAGGCACTGTGCTTGAAAAGTTGAACAGACTGTGGGTGTGTGCATGCTATTGTCCCAGTTGACTTGTTATTCTCAATACATAATTTGTCTTTTGACAAGTAGATGTTTGCTAATGTGATTAGTGATTACGCACAAAGGGGAAATTGTGTTTTTATATACAAATTTATGAAGTGCGCTTCCTTCTTTGAACTTTAATGGTTTTGTAATATGTACAGAAATTGTACCATACAAATTTGCCAAACTTGTAAAAATGGACCATACAAAGTCTGCCTTTTTTTGACAAAATCGGAGTTTAGCTAATGATCTGATCTTTTCTGTAAATCAACACAATTAAACCACAAGTCTGCCTTTTGACAAAATGGTAACTGATCTTATGAAATATACAAATTCTGCTTTTTAATAGAATGGTGTTCGTCAAATCCATCTTTTAACAACAAAAAGAAATGTGCGCCATACAAACTTCACAAGTCTGCCTTTTGACAAATCATTATTTCCTCGCTGATGTTACAAATAAGAAGGAAAAAATGGTATCATTAAATATTGACCTTACGGCGAGAAGAGTCCTCATAAAAGGTGAAATTACTTTTTTATAATTTTGTGTGTTCTACTACTCTTCCTTTAATTGCATTACGTATTCCGATAAATAACACCAATTGAACCAAACAAATTTTGTGGGTGTACTGATTCTGACTTGTATTGCTAGTCATTTTGAATAGATGATTTGACCTTTGACAAATTGGTGATTGGAGGAGACTACAAGTACACCTATTGTCAGTCTTCAACTGCATATTTTTCTTGACTGAGTTCCTTATTGCGAAGCTAGAATTAAAAAAAAAATATTTCAAAGTGGCCAAGTCTGGCAAGTCATTAGAGATTAATCAGAGATAGAAAGAGAGATTTTGCAATTCCTTACCCAGTTGAGTGGTCCAAAACAAAATAACAACATAACAAAGTATGTTTATTTTGGTTGCCTTGTTGGGGAAGTAAAATTTGACATTAAAAAATTGTAGGGGCCCCGTAGCTCAACTATTATGGCCCCGGGCACCATGCTTGTTAATTACTGTTTTTTGTATAGGCTTATAGGGAGGGCTTGACACTAGCACTTGCCCGATGCCCCAGGCCACTAAAATTGGGCCACTAAAATTTTGATTAATTGCCAAGACATGTGAGAAAAGTATAGTTTTCTTAGATTTTCTAGTAAATTTTGATTTAGGGCCACCAAAACCTGAAAATTAATTATTTTACTTGGGCTACTACTAGGGGAAGTGGTTTATTTCTTGCATTGCAATACTAAAGTTTCAAAAACCCTATTTAGGTTCACCTGGGCTGAGCAAACTGCTGCCCACATCATACATGAGGTGCCCCATCCCGGGGGGGGGGGCACTCAAATTATTTTTTGACGGGGTGTGCCGCACGGAACTCTGAAATGGGGGTCTGAAGAGCTGACTACAAGCACAAAATATAGGGTCTTTGGAGCTACAAAAACCCTAAAACGGGAGTTAAGAGGTCTAAGGAGCAGACTAAAACTACAAAATACATAGACTTGGAGCTACCAAAGACCTACGGAAACCCTCAAAAAGGCTCAAATGGTGGTCCAAGGAGCCGAACTAGAAGAGAATAATGGACTTGGCGCTAGTCAAATACATAGCCAAGTCATTCCGGGGCCTATGGAGCTGAAATAGAAGAAGAATATTGGACTTAGCGCTACTCAGCTACCTAGCCAAGTTATTCTGGGGGTCTATGGAGCGGCAATTTTTGAAAATCGGGTATCTTTAGAGCTGCGATCGGGTGTGAAAACGGGGTTCTTTTAAGCGGCACATACCCGTCTTACATTATACATGAGTGCCCCCCCCCCCCCCCCCCCCCCCGGGCCCCATCCTCCGCCCACCAAACCCAAACCCAAACTTAAACAACTTGGACCCTGACACAATTTGTTGGTTGCACAATTTGCGTGATGTTGCATAGATGCTAAAGCTGCCTCAAACGAAAGAAGAAAGATTCATATACAGCTGATTTGGATCTTCCATACTAGTTCCTATTGGGGTCACTGAGGAACAAACAGCCAATATTTGAGTTGTGTTGTTTGTGCAACAGATTTTCTAGGCCCTTGCCTCGTATTGTTCATCTCCACTCACTGAAATCTGAACAAACCATTGGAGCCGCTTGATTGTAAAGCTCTCCAACTCAAGCAATGAAACTTGATGTAATTAAGAGTTTTTCATCTCTAGCAGACTATGAAGTTTTCTATACACCGTGACCGTATACAGAAACTGAAAATGTATTATATATCGTAATTTATCACCTGACTTAGCAAATACAGTACATGCCGCTGCCAGGAAATATTTTAGTATATTTCATGGGTATATCTCACCCCAGCAATCAATACCGTACCCGCTACTTCCGGCGCGTACCGTTACTTGTACTGTACAATGCATGTCAGGTGACTCTCGCGGGCGAGTGCAACGGATTTTGACAGTCAGATGATAAAACAGTTATTACATTTGTTGTCGGGAAAATCACGGAATATTCCTACCCTCGGGATTTCAAATGCTATTTCGTGAAGAAAATAAGTCCCTCGACTTCGTCTCGGGACTTATTTACTCTTCCCTCAATAGCATTTAAAATCCCTCGGGATGAAATATTCCGTGCTATCCCCTCCACCGCCATGTAATAACTGTATAATATGTTCTATGAAACAGATTCAAATGTATATAAAAGAAAATAGTCAAACCCTGTTTATAGAACCTGTCTATAGAGGTCACCTGTCTTCATTGGCCACTTGCCTTGTTTCTCTCAGGTGGTCACTATACACAGGTTTGACTGTATGTAAACAATGCTATCCAAGCCTCCACACTACCTTTTTCCTCTACTTGCCCATTTGGGCAAGTAAGATTATCCATGTTGAAATTGTACTTGCCCCAATAAAACATTTACTTGCCCTCTTACTTCTAGATGAGATTGACATTGTTCTCTTGAAGTTCAATAATTATTTGCAAGCAAACTAGACAATTTTTTCTTGTCCAACACCACTTTTGACTTGCCCTGGGCAAGCGGGCAAGTGCTTGATATCCCTCTAATACTGATCTCATGATAGCACAGGCTTTCAGTGTTAGTGTTAGTGTCAAGCCCTGGATATCCCTCTAATACTGATCTCATGCTGTGTTCTCTAGTACAGGCTTTCAGTGTTAGTGTTAGTGTCAAGCCCTGGATATCCCTCTAATACTGATCTCATGCTGTGTTCTCAAGCACAGGCTTCCAGTGTTAGTGTTAGTGTCGAGCCCTGGATATCCCTCTAAAACTGATCTCATGCTGTGTTCTCAAGCACAGGCTTCCAGTGTTAGTGTTAGTGTCGAGCCCTGGATATCCCTCTAAAACTGATCTCATGCTGTGTTCTCAAGCACAGGCTTCCAGTGTTAGTGTTAGTGTCGAGCCCTGGATATCCCTCTAATACTGATCTCATGCTGTGTTCTCAAGCACAGGCTTCCAGTGTTAGTGTTAGTGTCGAGCCCTGGATATCCCTCTAATACTGATCTCATGCTGCGTTCTCAAG
The DNA here is from genome assembly GCA_037951105.1 of Echinarachnius parma. NCBI lineage: Eukaryota > Metazoa > Echinodermata > Echinoidea > Clypeasteroida > Echinarachniidae > Echinarachnius > Echinarachnius parma. Next base: position 38,796 of record JBAMJV010005061.1, on the reverse strand, counting down.
CACAGGCTTTATATAGTTCCTGGGGCTCTAAAAGGGTCAATCGGTCACATATGGACAATGCATGTTCACTGAAGTTATCATGTTATTATTTACTTGGGGGTGACATTCGGTTTGAGATGAAACATTATAACAAATAAAAAAATTAATGCTTTCATTACTAATACTTCTGGCCCGATTATTTTTGTACCATTTTGATAAAACAATGATTGCCCTGTATAATCATTATTGTTATTATTATTGCTGTTGTTGTTAGATGCTGTTATACATCATTGTTATTTTTGTATTAAAGTCATTATAATTGTTGATGTTGTTGTTGTTTTGTGTTTATTGGCGTTCTTCATTCATTTGGAATATTTACGCCAATAGATTGTTTTCATTATATAGTTTTAATCAAGCCTCCATTATTTTTTTTTTGTTCAGGAAACTTCAATTCCATCTTGCCAAAGTAGAAGAGCTTCAGGAGCTGTATGAGAAAGAGCTGAAGGTCCGAGAGGGCGCTGTCAATATGGTCAAAGCCTACCACGACACTCACACACCCAATGCCAAAGAGCCTGTGAGTGAGGCTAAGGTCGGGGTCAGAGACTGCACTCAGGCGCTGTGCCACATGGAGGCTGAACTCGAGGCTAACCTCGGTGCATTCGTCGTAAAAATTGAAGGTAGAAATAATAATAGTCTAGCAAAATTGTCCCAGCAAATCGTGCAAACATTCTAGCATCGACTATAAGAGTACTCAGGAAGTGATGTCAAATTATTTTGTTAACTTATGTAATGGTTCTAAACAAAGAGACTGTGAGTGAGGCTAAGGTCGGGCCCGGTCAGAGCTAGACTACTCTTAGGCGCTGTGTCACTTTGGAGGCTGAACGGGAGGCTAACTTCTGTGCTTTCGTCCTCAAAATTGAATACTGATATAATTTAGCAAATTATATTCCGAGGGGCATCAAACTATATGGTATATGATTACCCTGGCTGTGTAGTAGGCAAGGTCAGGCGCACCGATTCGTTCCGAAAACACAAGGTTTCAAGGTTTCATTTTATTTCTTCCTTTCACATTTGAACATGGCATAATACAACAAAACAACATGAGAACAATTTTTTTTTGTAAAGCTTCACATTCAATCAATATGCAATCTAAAAAACAAACACAAGTTATGAAAGAAAGAGGAGACCTTAGAGAAGCTAAGCTTGTATAAGAAAGGTCCCCCAATATAAAATACATAAATTAATCACTTTTATATAAGTTTCAAAGTATCTAAACTATGAACGATTAAACATTGGAAAAATATTTACAAAAGGGATAGCTTGAATATTGAAAAGGAGAGGAGGTAGGATGGAGAAGGAAAAGAGCAATATGGAACATTGGGGGGCAGAGCATTGTTCACAAACAATGCTTGCCCCCCCCCCCCCAATGCATTGTGTTTTCCGAAAAAAACGGCGCCTCTGGCCAAGGTGGTGGTTGTCCCTACCCAATGCTAAAAATTAAAACATTTCCATGGTGGCCAGTGGTTGGGCACGTACAAATTGTGATTTTCTATCAATTTGAATGGCTCGAAACCTGAATCTGGTGGCCCCAAAAAGAAAAACATAACAATTAGCTTGTATTTGGTTACCCATCTGGGCAAGTAAAATTAAGCATTATGACATTTGGTGGCCTGAAGCTAATTTGTATATATATGAATATACTGGCCTGAATGGACCATTAGCAACACAAGCAAACCGTCGGGCCAGTATAGTCCATGTTGCAATATCAGACTTGTATTAGTCAAACCTGTATTAGTGTTCACCTGTCTGTAGCAGCCAACCTGCCTATAGTGGCAACCAAAAGTGATCCCCTGCAGAGAAAAGCAGTGTTATTGAACCTGGCTATAAAGGTCACCTGTCTACAGTGGCCTCTTTTGTCGGTTCCCTTGAGTGGTCACTATACACAGGTTTGACTGTAGCTTTATTTCTGATAGTGAAAGGTTATTCACTGTAATAGAGATTGATGGACAGCCTGCTGATGACATCATTGCTGATGCGTTGTGGGTGTGATATGAGATGGGTGGAGTCTGGTACCGCCCAGTATGACTTGGCTGGAATTAGTAGTATGTCTCTGCGGTGGCGTAGCGTGGTCGGACTGATTGGGGGGGGGGGGCACGCAACATTATTGGGGGGCACACCTTATGTATTTCTTTGTTTTTTCAAAAAATGTCCCCTTATGTTTTCTATTGTTTTTTCCAAATTATTGGGGGGTCTCTGTGTTAGTTTGTGCACATATACACGCAGATACATAGTTTGAGTGTCTGTGTTTACGTAATAGATTTTGCATTATACATAATACAGTACCTACATGTATATATGTTGATATAATTAAAGGGGGAGGATAGTACATGTATTTCTATATGTACTTGCATATGTTCAATGGCATATAATTGCAATGTTTAGGCATACATGTATGTTTATGTTTGATCAATTATTTTAACATTTGTTTAGGTCTTCATATGTAAGCTGTTTCAGATAAAACTTTCACTTGAGTCTTTAAAAAACTCTCTCCAAAACTTCTTATAGATAATTTGTCATGACTTTTCCTTTTTTTTAATTGGTCCAACCTTGAGCACTTCTAGCTATTTTTGAGTATATGATGCAATCTGATGCAACCTATTGACTATTGACTGACATATTTAGATCTTGGCATGATGGAAAAAAAAAACTCTTGCTTGATATGGGAAAACTTTAAAGGGGTAGTAGTTTTGGTAAGGCTCAACTTTAGTAACCAAACATGGACAGTAACATTATAAAACTAATAGTTTTAACTCCACCATGCTCGAAAGGTATACAAAATTACAAACGACTAAGTAAAAAGCCCGTAAGTAAAAAGCCCATTAAAAAAAGAGCCATTAAAACTCAAGAGGGCGCTCTCTAAAAAGGTATTGGTTTCAACCATTTTTCATACAAAATTATGCATGTGATGTTTTATTGAAATAATGAAAATAGAGAGATCATCAACAACTATTTAAAAAACGCTTTTGAAAATTTTTGAAAAGTGCAAGCATTTTTTTATTTTTTTGAAAAATTCATCTAATTATTTAGACCCCAAATAATTATAGGGTCAGATATATTTATTGATATTTCAGCCGTTTCTGGGCAGATTTTGACCAAATAAAGTTTATTCTGCCATTAAAAATGCATGTTCTCACACATTCGGCACTCAGTTTTTCAGTACCTCACAAAAAAATTGTGATGTGCAGCGCCCTCTCTACCAAAACTAAACTACCCCTTTAAGCCCGGGCTGCACAGAGTCCTGGTGAATCAAAATGAGAGATCTGCCAAACCACTAAATTTACATAAATTCAATTGTTATCACTTTCACCATGGATAAAATCCATGATTTGAACACTTAGGTAGCTATTTTGAGTATATGAGGCAATGAGAAGCAACCTGTTAAATGTAGACTGTATCTAGATATTGGCATAATGGAAAAAAAACCCTTGCTTGATATGGGAAAACTTTAAGTTTAAGCCCAGGCTGCACAGAGTCCTGGGGATCCTCCAAAACACTTATTTTACTAACAATTAAATTAAACTAATAATTAAATTAACAATTAAATTAAACTAATAATTAAATTAACAATTAAATTAAAATTATCACATTCACTTGGATAAAATCCATGATTTGAACACTAGCTATTTTGAGTATGATGCAATGAGATGCAACCTGTTTACTAACTATAGGCTGTATTTAGATTCTGACATGATGGAAAATTTGTGTACCCTCTACAATTCTCGAATGGCAGAACATTTAAAGCCTGGCTGCAAAGAGTCCTGGGGAATCAAATTGAGAGATCCTCCAAACCACTCAATTTACTAAAAAATTAAATTCAAATAGTTATCACTTTCACGTGGATAAAATCCATATATTTTAGTATATGATGCAATGAGACACAACCTGTTGACTATAGACTGTATTTAGATCCTGACATGGTGGAAAATCCCCTCTATACAACCCTGATTGTAATGTGAGAACACTTATTAAAGCCCTGCAACGAGTCTTGGGAAACTTCTTATCTGTCGAGATCTTCCAAACCGCTATTTGACAAAATTAATAAATTCAAATTATGATCAATTTCACCGTGTATAAATCCATGACTTGAACTGGTGTTATGGTGAATGGTGTGGATTTCATTTCCATCTTGATGCAGAAAGAGTAAATATAGTAATTATCAAAAACTGTCCGCCGTTGAAAATCTACATGTATATATCATTTTATAAGTTATTTGATTGATAAAATATTGGTCACGCTATTGGGATTTTTGGTGCACATTCATATAGATGTATGGCATACATACTATGTGTTGATGTTATGATTATGCTATGACACAAAATTGGTAGTTTATTTTTTAGGCTTTTCAAAGACTGGCATGCAGCTTTAAGTTGTGTATCCCACTGATTTCTGTACCAGTCAGACAGGCTGCCCAGCCCAGTGGGGAGTCATATGTCACTTTCAATCACAGAAAATTGGGAGGGATTTGGTTTCGTTTGCTTGTTTGTATATAAATCAAGTTTGTGACAGAACTGCATTTAAATAAATGGTTTTAATGATTTCGATTTCATCATGGATTTTGTTATTAAATCCATGATGTCATCAATGATTTTAGTACATGAAATCATGTTCACTAACAAAATATGGAAATATTTGGGTATGTCACCATGTTGTATCTAGACCTGTTATGATTGATTTTACCAATGGGTAGAGCATCTACCCAAAGTGTATTGTTTGCGGTATTGATGTAAAAATAAATGTACAAAGGGCCATCATTATTTTTATGCAAAAATAAATATTTTGAGAGACTATAGATATTCCTTAAAACCTGCACAATAACACTACAAACTTATAGTTATAACTCCACCGTGCTCGAAAGGTATAGAAAATTACAAACGACTAAGTAAAAAGCCTGTTATCATTCAAAAAGAGCCATTGAAACACAAGAAGGTGCTCCCTAAAAAAGCATTGGTTTTAAACATTTTTCATACAAAATTATGCATGTCATGTTTTGTTGAAATAATGATTAAATAGAGAGATCATCAACAACTATTTTAAAACCTCTTTTGAAATTTTTTGAAAAAGTGTTACAAGCATTTTTAAAATTTTTGTAAAAATCATCAAATATATCTTGGCCCCAGATTTATTACAATCGGATATATTTATTGATATTTCAGCCGTTTCTGAACTGATTTTGATCAAATAAATTTTATTCTGCCACTAAAATTGTATGCTCTTTCAAATTTTACACTCAGTTTTTCATTATCTCACAAAAAACAGCGCCCTCTATACCAAAACTAAACTACCCCTTTAATATAAATAAATGAAATCTTTATTGACTTGAGAATTCAACCAATAATAATCTAAATCATGTTGTTTTGTATTCTTTGTTTTCCTTCAGGCATAGCTGGATTTGCCAGAGTGACAAAAGGAGATGTATTTGAGGTAAGGGAACAACAAAGTGCTTTTAACCTTGAATAAATGAATAACTTTATTATCAGAGTGTTCAAGAATAACATTATCACAATATATAAGAAAGGTTAAATTAATTGGGAAAAGGGCCCGACTGAAAAAAAAAACACAATTGGATATAACTTGTGTACTATAACGTACTTTATTAGTAGTTTATATCTTAATAGTTGAGTATGTACTTACATGTACATATAACATATAATGATTATTTGTACTGAACTGTCTTGTTCTATGGTATATGAGTTTATATACAATGGAAATAAAGTAAACAAGCACTAATTTCATTGCTCTGAGCTAGACTTTTTGATGGAATTGGTAACGAGTGAAAACACATAGAAACACATTGCATGATTGCAGCAGATAAATGATGATTATCAATCATATTAGGCGCTATATAAATCAAGTATATTATTATTATTATAAATGAGGTTTTCTGGATATTCGGTCACCAAATAAACAAGGTCAGATTATATTTATAATTGTTTTTCTGTTAATTTTGTTTTCAGATCACATTCAAGTACGGGTTCCAGAAGTGGAAGACAAAATGCAAGGTGGAGAAAGATCTGAGTCAGACCTGGGAGGGAGATGAAATCGTCCTGTACCCCATGGTCGGAGACTTTCTCACAATCAAGGTAAGTCCCTTGGATAGGATGTTAATAATATTAATTAATAATATTAATAAATTAGACTTTTAGAGCGCCAAATCCACTCTGAAGAGTGCTCAAGGCGCTTTTTAAAGAAAATTAAGAATCAAACAGAAAGGTTTTAAGGTGAGACTTAAAAGATTCAGAAGATCTGAGTCAGACCTGGGAGGGAGATGAAATCGTCCTGTACCCCATGGCCGGGGACTTTCTCACAATCAAGGTAAGTCCCTTGGATAGGATGTTAAAGATCTGAGTCAGACATGGGAGGGAGATGAAATCGTCCTGTACCCCATGGTCGGAGACTTTCTCACAATCAAGGTAAGTCCCTTGGATAGGATGTTAAAGATCTGAGTCAGACCTGGGAGGGAGATGAAATCGTCCTGTACCCCATGGTCGGAGACTTTCTCACAATCAAGGTAAGTCCCTTGGATAGGATGTTAAAGATCTGAGTCAGACCTGGGAGGGAAATGAAATCGTCCTGTACCCCATGGTCGGAGACTTTCTCACAATCAAGGTAAGTCTCTTGGATAGGATGTTAAAGATCTGAGTCAGACCTGGGAGGGAGATGAAATCGTCCTGTACCCCATGGTCGGGGACTTTCTCACAATCAAGGTAAGTCCCTTGGATAGGATGTTAAAATTATTGTTAAGCTATATATGAGTCTCAGATTAATACAAATCTTCATATTCTTGATTATAATCATCATTATCATCAATATTATAATTTGTATTTCCATTGTCATTATGTTCATCATCATCATCGTCATCGTTGTCATTGTCGTCGTCATCTTCTTATCATCATCATCTTTATCATCATCCTCACTGTTATCCATCCACATCATTATCATCGTACTCATAAAAAGAAGAAGAGTCAGACTTGGGAGGTTAGTCTTGTGTATAGGATGATGAATAATTGTTCAGATAAGTCCAGCATTGAAATGAGGACTGTTGCATAGGATCAATTATTTAAATGGCATCATCATTATACCATCAAAATCTTCATCTTCATTATCATCACCATCATCACCATTCTAACCATTCTAACCATCATCGTTATTGTTGTCATCATCATTATTATCATCTGCTTCTTCACCTTTATTATCTTATTAACTCCTTGAGTGCTAAGCTTGCATTTTTGCGAGTTACAATACACAAATGCCATAGAGCATAAAAATAAGACATTAAATAATTGTTTTGTTTAATTAATTTACCTACAGGTAACTGAGATCCGAGGGTTGGCGCGGTCTAACGTTACCATCGGCAACCTGGAGTTTGATACGTCAGATTTCTATGCGGCAGAGCCTCAAAACCTGACCATTGATGTCAACGAAACCGGAACGATCAAACTCAACATCATCGTAACGTGGAGGTAATGTTTGTTTAGGGGATATAAGTTACACAAATTACACTCTTTAAAGCTATGTCTCATTGATTATAAATTGAGTCGAATTTGGTATGATTGTGAAGGTAATCTTGTACTTTACAAGCCTCGAGCAATTCAGATTTTTAACAAATTTTTAAATATTTTTTTATCGAAATTGAAAATGAGACAAATTCACCCTCCAAACCAGGCCCAAAGTCACCCCGATCTCGCCGCTTAGATCGATGATGTATACCAAGGGGGTATGGATTCTCTGCTGTGCATGCGCGATCGCCGCGGTATACAGTTTGCGTGCAGCATTTTGTTTGAAACAACAACCATCGCTCGCTCGTTTTGACTCGCTCTGTTTCGACTGAATCAACTCGAATGGCGGACGACCTGAATTTAGATTTGAGTTTTGAAGCAAAATATGAGTTGGATGAGACAGAGAACAGCTCCACAAGTTCCGATGAGGATGAGGGGGATTTAGGAGACGTTGCAGAAGATGAGCTCGAGATCGAGCCGATGCCTGTACCTCCCGCGGCCTGTTTCCGCTGCAACATGTACGGTACATGGTAGATACCGAAGCTTCCTATTGGATAACCCCTTTGATGACGTCAGTACAACATACACAGCTATATGACTCCGCATGTCGCTGGATTGGGGTTTTGAGGCAGTGTTCAATATTTTCAATTTTTTTCAATTTTAGGATGTGCGAGTACTTGGAAAGTATTATTTTCATATTCTGTATGATCTCAACCCTCTGTTAAGATATAATTTGGTAAATATTTGTTTTTTAATGAAACATAGCTTTAAATAAAGTCTTTTCTGTTAATTTGGTTTCTTTATATGCAGTCCCTTCCATGTGGATGAAGATGACCTGAAACAGATGAACAAGAACTCTTACCACCGGAGAGAGAGGACATTCACAGAATCAATCGTCACTGCACACGTAAGTACAGCATGATGGTGATAGGGTGAACATGATGAAGATGAGGAGGATGAGGAGGTGAAGGAGGAGGAAGAGGATAACAAGAGGATGAGAAGGAGGAGGATAAGGAGGAGGAGGAGGAGGAGGAGGGAGAGGAGAAGGAGGATGGTGATGATGACAATGATTGAGATTTCAGTGGTGTTTATAAGGAGGATGTTTAAGAAGAAAGCAGTGGAGAGTTTGATGCTCATAGATAATAAGATGGTGGTGGTGGAGATGATTATGATGATAAAATTATGATTATGAAGATGATGAGGAGGAAGATGTGAAAAGAAAGAGAAGGAGGAACGTGAGGAGGAGAGGGGAAGAGACGGAGGGACCAAGGGAGCTAGACCTGATGCTTTTTTTTTTTTTTAGATCATCACACTTCTAAAAACAAACCTATTACTCTCTTTATATGTATCCTATTTCATCAAAACAGAAGAGACTAAGCACAGCATCATCCTCGTCTTCATCAGACATCCCCCAGTCACCGGCGAGACCGCAACCCAAACCGGCAGAGATATCATCATCACCGACACTAACACTAGAAGAGGCTCTTCATAACGTAGTGAGGTTACTAGAGATACTGTATGGCCAGTACCATGAATTGAGCCCACTCGAACAACAGATCAAACACCTAGATTCCTTCCTTAGGGTGAGTATTTAACAATGAGTTTGATTTTAAACTGTGCTGAACAGCAGTTAGGAGAAAAATATAATGAAAGGCTGTCACATTGTAATTCACTTATTAAATAGGAAGGTATAAGTTTTAAGTTTGTACAGTATAACATATTTCTCCCTTATCTTTATGTATCTAAGCAGGTTTACTTGCATATATCTCTGATTGACAAAACTTGCATTATTGTATATTGCAACAAAGATTTTCATGGGATACAATTTTATATCTACAAAGATATTTTGTGGAGAGTTCAATGCTTTTGCAAACCTAATAACATGATTATTTTGGAATTTCTACATATCCTTCTGTTAACCAATGTATAAATATGCAATAATTTCTGACATATGTTTTATTCAGAATGTAAATGTTGATGATAACAACAACAACAATGTCATGGCCAGTCTGATAGTCAAATATTACTTTGACATGTTTGTTACATCCTCTAAATGAATTCATTCTATTATTTGAAAAGCTATTTATATTGATTTTGTTTTTCCTTTTGATTCCCATTTCATTTAGAAGAATCATGACAAGAAAAGGAGAGAATCAACGATCAGCCTGACGGTCAAAAACGCCCTCGACAGCTTCGACTTCTTGAATGAAATCGACGAGGGAATGGTGGGAGACGCATTGGACCTCGGCAGTATGGAGGAGTAAGTTAAGAATCTGTTATGATGATGATGATGATGATTGACGGAGATGATGATGATGATGTTTGATGGAGATGATGAGGATGATGTTTGACGGAGAGGATGATGATGATAATGTTTGACAGAGATGATGATGAGGAGGAGGAGGAGGAGGAGGAGGAGGAGGAGGAGGAGGAGGAGGAGGAGGAGGAGGAGGAGGAGGAGGAGGAGGAGGAGGAGGAGGAGGAGGAGGAGGAGGAGGAGGAGGAGGAGGAGGAGGAGGAGGAGGAGGAGGAGGAGGAGGAGGAGGAGGAGGAGGAGGAGGAGGAGGGAGGGAGGAGGGAGGAGGGAGGAGGGAGGAGGGAGGAGGGAGGAGGGAGGAGGGAGGAGGGAGGAGGGAGGAGGGAGGAGGGAGGAGGGAGGGAGGAGGGAGGAGGGAGGAGGGAGGAGGGAGGAGGGAGGAGGGAGGAGGGAGGAGGGAGGAGGGAGGAGGGAGGAGGGAGGAGGGAGGAGGGAGGAGGGAGGAGGGAGGAGGGAGGAGGGAGGAGGGAGGAGGGAGGAGGAGGAGGGATGGTGATATTGATGATGAGGAGGAAGAGGATGGTGATGGTGGAGACATTGGGAATAATGATGATGAGGATGAAAATGGTATTGTTGCTCAGGATGAGGAGGAGGAAGATAATGACAGAGGGGATTTTGATGATGATAAAAATGGTAAATATAATAGTAACAATAATTATGCAGCGGCATACGAAACGTCATGATCTTTTAGATTCCTAGTTTGACCATACATTGCGAGACAAACGAATATCACTAGCGATATTATTTCCGATACTATATCCGCAATGGATTATATATTTACTATTATTGATACGGGCGCCTTGCCCTGAAATTGATACGTAGATATGAGCGTTGTAGCAAGAAGGTGGCTCTGTTCTACCGTGGGTTGGGATCAGCCGTTGGGGGCCGGTTTGGTCGGGGTAGTGTCATGGCGACGTATCATACGCTGGTTCGGCAGGCGGGCCGCACCAGTGTTCCGTTGATTGGTTGAGTGCCCGTGTGCACCGGCCAATAGACGCGGTCTGTTGCTGACCTATCAGGAACGCACTCGCTGATGCGAGAGTGTGTTTTTGGAGCCACGGTAGAGCATAAAAACCGATTGTCTACATTAGATTATATCATTTGACAAAGTATTGCAGCGGCATATGAAACGTCATGATCTTTTAGATTCCTAGTTTGACCATACATTGCGAGACAAACGAATATCACTAGCGATATTATTTCCGATAATAATTATGATAATAGTAACAGCAAATTGTATGGTAAAAATTATGATTATCATAAAAAATAATGATTGTGCTAATAATATAAATAGTAAGACCTGTCGTAAAAATTAAAATGATCATGATGAAATTAGTAATGGAGTGTTCCATTCAAAAATATATCCAGAGACTTTGTACATAGCCACCAAGAATGTTAATCTGTCTGAGAATAAAAAAAGAACATTTTACTCTTGAATTTTTTTCGCAGAACGAATCGCAAGAATGCACAAGACTCGTTAGATGTCACCAAATCACCATCAGGCGACCGTCTCAGTGACTCATCGTGCATCGAAGAGGACCTCCCTGCCCAGGTCGAACTCAGAAACATCCACCGCGGTGATCGTTCAATGGCGATGATGTCCGGCTCATCGGCGTCGCTGAAGCGAAGCAGCAGATTTCTGGATCTGAGCGAGAAACGGGAGAGTCGTATGGTGGAGTTGAATGAGCAAAGAGGCAACCGTTTGCTGGACTCGCCCGGCGATAGCTCGTTCGGTAGCATGCGTCGTCTTCCGGGGTCGGATAAAGATGAGGCGTTGAATTTAACGACGGGGAGTGACTCGATTGACCTGACGCTAACGCATCATCTCATGTTCATTGAATACCTTCTCAGTGTAAGTATACTTACGTTATTGCATGCTAATGCAGTAGCTATTCAAAGGGAAATATTGTTTTCGATCCCCTATTTTACAATACACTATTTTTTTTATAGAAAAAATGCTTAAATGTCTTTCTTGGTGGTTGATGAGGTGGACCAGTGAAATTTTAAAATTATCCTTAGTTTCAATATCAATAGTTTTAAGCTTTTAATTTGATGCTCTTATAGTGAACCATTGTATTTTTCATATTCTCAAATGATTGCACAGAACATACACAAGGAAAGAGTTGCATTTGCCAATTTGATGATATGATAATGATTGACGTATATCTCAAGTTTTTTCCTCACGAAGTGTGAGCTAAAACATTTCAATATTAGATATCTTTGTTTGATTTTTTAAATGTTTTTTATCAACAGCACTTAGGAGCATTCGGGCCTCTAAAACTGAAGGAAACGATGGCCTTAGACAAACTCCAGAAGCAAGCGGTGATCGTAGAGCAGTTAATCGTGTTGGCGGTCAGCGGCGTGCAAGTCACGTCAGCGGATGAAGGTAGAAGGCTCGTAAGAAGAGTGCTAGGGAGTGGTGAGCAAAGCAATCATTCGCGGACATTTCGCAAAAACAAAATATATTTGCGCCATTATCGTATTTATAATATAGCGCTTACTACTAATGTTTACAAATGCTTTAATACTCCTAAAGAGAACTACTGCCATTTATAATAGTATAGTAGCAATCTTTGTAGACATAACAACAAATTTGCTGCTTATTTAGTGATTTTTTTTTTAAGGATCGTTTTGTGGTGTAAGGTCATATTTTGAGTAATAATGCTTGTGATTACCTTTAGGCTCACAGCAACTCAATAATGTGAAAATCTAAAACAACTTCCAAACTCTAAACCTATAGACTACATTAACCCTCTGTACTATGAGTGCCTTTCTCTATGTACTCTGGAGTGCTTAACGCGCCAACCGGCACAAATGTTGCATTGTTGTGTATTAATAACATGTAACATTCTACATTTTTTATGACAATAAAAAAAATTCCTTCTAAAATATTTAGCTAACAGTATCAATAACATTTTACTGGGTTTTTTTGTCGGGTTTGTTTGTCTTTCACTAGCACGAGCATAGGTTTCTGGGAAGTAACACCATCAAGAAAATTCATTCCTAACTCGGCAGTGGTTAAAGAAAGCTGCATGTGAATATGTGCCAGATTTTGTTGGATGAGGTCTCTCGGGGGGGGGGGGGGTCCAAAATCAATCCAGCCTGGCGATGATGATTAGTGTCACCATCTAGTCACCATTCTTGGATATTTGCCCAAATAAACTGATAGATACACATACACTGTACCTTTACATGTCATAAAACAAGGCAAAAAATGATTGTATACTGTAATAATACAATTCAGTTTGATTGCAATTACACGTAGACAAGCTTGCTCACCTAACCCTAGGCATTTAGTTGAAACATATTAATATACATGTAGATGCAATTTGTTGTTTGTATGTGCTGTTCATGTATGTCTTTGTGTTTGTTGTATATTGTATTGAACATTTCATAATGTATATGACTCTTATTTTATAAACAAGCCTAACTAGCCAAACTTGAATATATAACCATATATATGATATATAACCCATATTTCAGGAGTTTAACCAATGCTAGAAATTAACTGTTTTGCCTTGTGTCCCAGTTGGGCAATTAAAAACAAGATTTGTTCAAATTATAGTGGCCGCAACCTGAATCTCTTGGCCGCAAACTAAGAAAAACAAAAACAAATTCTTTTCCATTTGGTTGCCCACTCGGGCCAGTGGAATTTAGAATGAATACAATTTGCTGGTTGCCCAAGGCTAATCTATAGTGGCCCCGGCCGATCCAGCAGGCTTGTGCTACATGTAGTTCCAAGCCCTGGTTTAACTCTTAACGTGCCAGGGATTTTAATGCTCTATGGCATTTGTGTGTATTGTAACTCGCAAAAATGCGAGCTTGGCACGTTAGGAGTTAACAATTACAGTCAAACCTGTGTTTAGTGAGTACCCACGGGAAACAAGAAAAGTGGCCACTGTATGGCCTTTATAGACAGGTTCCACAACACTGTTTTCCTCTGCAGGGGTACACTTTTGGTGGCCACTATAGGCAGGTTGGCTGCTATAGACAGGTGGCCACTAAGACAGGTTTGACTGTATTGTCACACTCACGAGACAGATCTTAGCTATATCAAAACTAGGCATGAATCACTAAAATCATACAAGCATTGAAACTAGGCAAGAACAGGATGTAATCTGCAGACCAGTGTCAAGTTTCAGCTTTATTTATTAATGAGTGTCTCATAAATGCCATTGATATTATACTGACATCACATTCCAGTTTCATAACTCTTTTTTAATCATTGTCACTACCATGCCAATAGCATTTAAAACAATTTGAAAAGTTTTTATGAAACTGGGGACTGATGACAAGCGATGCATTGATTAACACATACAATGGATCAACACACTTCATACATTCCAGAATGCGCTTGCTAAGGACCCTTCTGTCCTTAGGGGCTAACCACTCTCTCGGACCCACCTCCAGTTAAAACTCCTATGGAGTGTTTTGGAGGATTAAACTACCAAGTACCAAGTACTTGACCATTACGTGAATAGTTTGTTCTTCATGACCTGTTTTCTCCTTTACTCTAAAAATCATTATGTGGAGTTCTAAACTTGTGATCGTCAGTTTAAACACATTTGGCTAGTCTATAACATGAGAAATATCTCATTTTGAAGTGCAGGACATAACCTTTTATGTTATGTCATAGACAAACCATTAATTTCCCCACTTTTTTGTTGTTGTTGTTTTGATGTTGTCTCGCTTTATTATTAAAGCTAATTTTAATCACATAATTTGTCATTCTTCCATTAGTCTTGCCAGAGCTGAAGCTAAATCTGCCACTCCTGGAGTTCTGGGAGCAGTGTAAGGAGAAGGAGGCCCTCTACATCAATGCTGACTCATTCCTCCTTCATCTAGACCTCAAGTTTGGAGCAAGGCTGAGAGCCAACCACCCAGAAATAGCTGATGATGGTAAGCATGCGGATGATTTGGATGAGGATGATGACAACAACAATTATGGAGATGATGAGGATTGATGGGAGGGGGAGGAAAGGATTATGATAATGAGGAAGAAGATGGGGAAGATGAATAGGATGGAGGGGAGGGGGAGGGGGAGGGGGAGGGGGAGGGGGGAGAATGATAAATTCCCTCATGACCTTCATGTAAATGTATTTCACCAAAATATTTATATTGACTTTGACATCATTGCCCTATCTAGTAACGATCTCAATGACATTGCTATATTTTTTCTCCCTCCAGTCTTCCAAAGTTTGTGCAATCGCATCATCGAGCGTCCGGCCGATCTATTCAGCCCCAAGACGATCGTAACGCTCTTCCAGTACGTCGCATTCTTCACACAGGAGAACAGGAGAAACCCAGAGAAATGCATCAATGATCTTACCAATGAATGTGAGTTGAAAATGCTTACTTTGTTCATTTAAATTCATACAATTTTGTGACAAAACAAATCATAAAAAAAGAAGATTTAGTAGTGACCATGCAGCTCTAAACATGAAGTTTTTAATTTATTTGTGAAAAAACAAACATTTATGATTATGTAAAGAATTTTTGTTTCATAATTTCAATATTGATCTTTTCAAACAGTTGAACTTACAGCGTCGCTAGAACCGGGTAATCCCGAGTTGCTACGAACCATCAAGAGAATCCCGAAAGGTTTTCTGCTCCCCGCCGGTAACCTGCGAGCCATGGGACTGCTTCTACTGGAGGACAGTGCAACGGTCCAGGCTGGAGTGAGGCTCTACCTGGAGTCTATTGCAAGGGAACAAGAACTTAGGGAGAAGGTAAGATACTATTAAGTGAGTGAGTGAGTGAATGATTGATTGATTGATTGATGTGTTCATTTTTTCATTCATTCATTGTTCCATCCATCGTTTGGTAGACTGACTGAATGATTAATTGATTGGTTGATTTATTGTCTGACTGACTAATTGATTGATTGATCGATCAATTGATTGATTGACTGACTGAACGACCGACCGACCAATTGACTTACGGCCAGAAACAAATTTTCTTCTATACTTTTTATTATCAACCAAACCCTGGCTGCTTTTCATGTTGATAATTTCCATATTTGTTGTATTACATTGATATTTTTATCTGATGATTTGCCAATTACTTGTCTGTTCAATTATAGGCTGTGACAGTGTACTTGGAGTGTCTAGAGGAGAGGGACTTGTCGCTACGTCAGGCAGGCTGTGCTGCACTCGCTGCCATGCAGGTTAGTCAAGACCAATTTAAAAGAAGAAAAATGCTGCTGAAAACTGCTAAAAATTGTCTGTGTAATAAAATGAGAGTCAGTGAGGAGCCTAATCGTTTGATCAGAGCCGAATCTACATCAATTTAATTGTACTCGTACGAGCTTGATAGCACTGGAGATTATTAAAGTGTAAACTTGTAACGCTTCTCAATCCGTCCGTCCCGTTATGTTCTTGCGATATCTTGAGAACTGGTTGACTGATATTTTGGATATTTAATACTAAATGTTATTCTTAGGCCAACAGGCCAACAACAGGCACATTCAAACAAGATAAATATTAAATTCATCTTTAAACCTGATTTATTTAATCCCAATATATCTTTAAACCTGACTTTCATTTCATCCAGATTTATCCTTAAACCTGATGTATATTTAATTTTTTTTTGTCCAACAGGCCAACGAATCACTAGACCAGCTCGTATACCTACTCAGGTGTGACATCGATGACGTAAAGACGACTGCCAAAGAGGCTTTAATGGCGTTTGGCGATGAGGGACGACTCGCATACGAGCAGGTTTCGTATTCGCCATATGTTGCCTACGAACAACAATACACACCTAATGGAGCGCCCCTTATGACAACAGAATTATAGTGGGACAATATTTCTATCGTGCACCCTTGAAAGCAGATTAAAAGTGAAATAAAATGTTGTATACGCCATACGTCGCCTGCGAACAACAATACACCCTCAGCCTCATGGATCATTATCATGTGATCTATGCCATCATATGCACGACTGAAGTCTGTTGATGGTAGTTAAGTAAGGTTCCCAGGGCATTCCATGGTCTCACAAAGGAAGTCATAGATATCATACCAAAACTGAGTGGTAGAACGACCAGTGTGTACACCAAACTGCTTGGGATCCAGTTGATGGTTTGAATCCAGTAGGAGGTGTTGATAGATGAAGATCTCTGCTATCTTGGCGATGTGGTCTGTTAGTGATATTGGCCTGAGTTTAATGTATGCTGAAATGTGGCTCCAATGTTCTCTGTTATTGTACCTGTTGGATTTAGTCAAGTACTCATTTTCCATGGACCCTACCCAAGATAACTCAGACTCTGTCCACAGCAACTTTACAAACTGCTCCAGGTTCTATTGATTCAAGCTTTTTGACACTTTTATCCTTTCCCGAGCAGGAATTTTGCCAAATCGAAATACTGAGGAAGATTCTTTGACCCATGGGTGTACTGAATGAAGTGGAATACGTGTGTCAGGTGGCTCATTTGATCTGGGATGGGAGTATCATCAGTCCTTAGGACGGCCATTTGCCTTGGGTCCTTTACTGTGCAGGCCATTTCATAGAGATGCTTGTATGAGGAGCTTTGTTCCTTGGCCAAGACAACGAGGACGAAGGCCGAATCTTTGATGGGTTTGGCTTGTGATGATAAGCTTGGTCTGCCCAGGGGAGTGTCCCTCTCTATGTAGTAGCCTTTGAGGGAGAACAGTTTGCACTCCATTGCTGGCAGCCGAGAGTACTGCACCCAGGCTGTTGATGCCTTGTCAGTGATGACACAGAAGTCATGTGTGAACCCAGGATTTCTGGCTGTCTCTGGAACCTCGTGATCTGGGTATGTCACATCTAGAAGGGTCCTCCCTGGCTGTTCCTTCTGTTTGTTGCTTGTAGTCTGCACAGTCTTTGAATATTTGTATCGAGAGGATCTCAGAACAATTATGGGACAATTTGTTCAGACATCGTCTATTAGAAGCAACAATACAAACATGAAGGAGCGCCCAAATTAATCATAAATTATAGTGAGGGAACATTTTGAATACGCCATGCATCTCCAATGAACAAGGTTACACACTGTATGACAGCAGAATTATAACCAGACAGTTTTTGAATGCATCTTTTACAAGCATCAATACATGCCTAATGGACCATGACCACGGAATCGTAGCGAGAAAATATTTTGGTATGTCACGTACGAGCAACAATACACACAATGCAGATTTATAATGAGACCCTAATGAAAACCTTACGTAATGGGATAATATTTATTCACTCTACATCACCTACAGAAAACAATGTGTTTAACAGATTTATAACCATTACATATTTCCCTCTATTGCTTGGTCTGTATCAATAATTTACAAACAAATACAATGTAGATGTAGTATAAAGACATGTTCCATATTATCTATAATAAACACCGCCTATGAACGTTTGTCTATAAACGCTGATTTAAGCATCATTTATGATGGCAAGTTTGAGGCATTATTATGAAACCCATCTGTCATTATTGGGCTACTATATATATACACAGTTGATCATTGAAGTGTTATTTTTTGTTGACAATCATTTTAATTATGTTTTTATGCCAAAATCGAAAATCAAATCCAGGTTTACGCAGTAAAAGTTTGTACGTACAGATTTACTATGGTGCTGTAATACAGAGATACTTTGCCTACAAAGGTCTATGGCCTATTTTGTGTATATTGGCATTTTATGGTCCTTTTGGTCCATTTTGAGTGTGAGACTTGTAAAGCCCACCGCACACAAGAGCCGACTTGATCCGATCCGACTGGTCTTCAGTTAGGCTACAGTCGGTTTCGCTCAGTCGTAGCCGATTCAACATGTTGAATCTGCCTCGAATGATCTCCGACTGGCTCTTGACCAGCAACACAGGAGTCCCGAGACAACGTATACTGAGCTGAACCGACTGAAAACCAGTTGGATTGGGTCGAGTCGGCTTTGTGTGTGGAGGGATTTACTTGTACATGTACTATGCTTTGTTCATTGGTTGACGAAGTTTAATGGATTAATGGTTCAAATGCCCCTATGATGTTGCATGTTTCTTTTTATGGTTCTTTTTGGTCCATTTTGAGTGTGAATTTGCAGAATTTTCTCTACAGGGATATTGATGTTGTCATTGTTATTTTTACCCAGGGTCAATGTGATATTGTTTGGTAGACCTATGTTCTTAATGCAATTTTGGTTGTTTTTGTTGTTCACTCTGCCCAGGGTAACTACATGTAGATGTTGTTGTTTCAATTGCTATGTTTCTTCATACCATTTTTAAAAATATTCTTTAATCCGTTAGCCAGGGTATACCTACCCCGTCAATTTTGTTGTTGTTTGAATTGCTTTGTTCAATTATGACATGTTGTTGTTGTTATTACTATTGTTCACTTTACCCGGGGTAGCCAGAATGCATTATCCAACAATGTTGTTGTTTTTATTTCTTTGTTTCTTTATGCAATGTTGTTTTTCAAATTGAGGTGCTCTTATTTTTTAATTTCTTTGATCTTTCACGTCAGATTTTGCTCCTACCATAGGAGAAACGTTGTGACTTTCAGCCTTTTTGTTATAATGTTAAAGGCTTATGTGGAATTCTTGCATTTAATGGATTTTTGGAAGTTAAATCTCACTCCCTGTTGTAATTTCTCCCATGTTGTAAGCTGTGATCATGCATAAATGTCTTGTAAGGTGCCCTATGTGGATCAAAACATTATCATTATTATACATCTGAATAGAGGGCATACATTATGTTAATGCTCCATTATAATCTTTGGGAATAGTAGAGTTTGATCGGCAAAAAAAACCCCTGCCCACTGCGTTTGTCCTTCAGCAAGACAATTTATCCACAATTGCTGCTCTCTACCCAGTTGTATAAATGAGGACCCGGAAGGATGGGAACGTGTTTCCTTAGCACTGTGTGCGCCGAATAATAGGCGACTGGCTGGAATACTCCCTAGGGAGTGGAAAATTTGCACTTTGTTTCCGTTGACCGGGGTAATAATAATAGCGCTTAGTGGCTTTATTGCAACTTGCGCTCTATATACCTATTATTATTATTAATAGGCTAATTATCTTTGCTTGCCAGCCTATTAGCTTTACAATGTCGAAAATATTATATACACCTCCAAAGCCAGTGTAGTTCTTTTTAATATCTTTACTTTTGTGTTTTCTCACATCTTAGCAAAACTAATCCGTTCGCCCATTCGCTAAATGTGTTTGCACATGCCAATGACATTAGCCACTACATTTGATAGAGCATAATACATTGATCATACTCTAGGATGTTTTTAATCATAATGATACAAAGATTTGGGGGATTTAATTTATTTGGTAACAGGATGTGTTCCTTTCATAAGCTGGTTTCAGCTAATTTTGTTGTTATTTTTGTTGCCATGTGTTTCCTTGAAGTGATGTGTGTTTGAATCTATTTAATGACATTCTTTCAAAGGGGAATTTTTATGCAAATACTGCGATAAATGATCAAAGTGTATAAAATTACTTGGAATTGCAAACTATTGTGTGTATATACTCTGTAAATGGATGCCTGTACATTTCTACTCATGTAATTTGGTTAAAAATATTGCCACCGTTTAACCTTTCATGCTTTATCTAGCTAACATGGTCTGTGTTATATTGAAGACTATTAAGTATTTTTGTATGGTATGTTCATTCAGATATTTCTTAAATGGGTAAAATTATAAAAACAATAACTTAATTAAAGTGTTTTGCTTTCAAAATGGGAAACCCAATTGAACATTTAACATAATTATTTTTATTCTACTCTTTGTGCAATTATGTCTTGTGTAAATTATCCAAGATGGAAGTCATATAATTATATCGTCTCCCAAGCGGTAGTTCTTCTCCTTAAACATATTTATTGCTCCTATAGCCGTCTTTTATTTATTTATGATTCTTATTAAGTGATGCACATTCTTTTCTCCTTTTAATACACAGTATAACATGATTCTGGTTACCAAAACCCATTAAATTTTCTGCTACCATAAGCCAAACAACCAGATACAAGAGAAGTGTGAATGCTCTAAGTGATTTTGGTTTAATTTGACAAAGTTAATGGATCACTTGGGTTACTGTTTTCCTCTCTTTAGTGGAAGCCTACTTATCAAGATAAATGACTGCATTTAACTTTCATTTTCACATCTCTTTCACACTAAGAGGGTAGTTTTGTTTCCAATTGTATAGAAGTGTATAGCGCGGCTCACATTAACCAAATATGTGTAATCATTAAATCATTAAACATATGTCACCCGCTATAACAAAACCCGGCACTTGTCAGTAATTCATGTTTTGAAGAAATGGGTATTTTAAGTTCACACAATTTGTTTAAAAGACCTATGATTGTAAAATTGAAACAATCATATCTTCGCCAATTGTTGACCAATTAGTTAGAACAAAGCATCAAATGACAGCTTGTGATGAGACCTTCCTAATGGTATGAAAATCTACATTTTGAATTTTACCGACAAGTGCCGGGTTTTGCTATAGCCGGTCACATATTATGATACTGTACCTTTATTACTGTACATTTATTGTTTCACCACAAAATAAAACATCATTAGATGCATCCAATAAAAGTGGAAATGATACTAGTAGCTGCATAAACTCAAACAAAATACATCCTTTGTAAATTGATTTAAAACATGTGCACAGTTTGTTCCAAATCAACTTTCTTGGAAACCTTTTGAAAAAGAAGTTTAATTGAAATTACTTTCAAAATGATACATGGTGGTATATAGTGCTCACATAGGAATACAAAGTGTGCACATCAGGTGAGGATGTATTACATGTCTTCAAATTGCGTTTATTTGTTTAATATCCTTTAATTTGTATCACTTTCTAATGAATTCAACCTCAATGTGATACATGCTCATTCATACATGTACCTGCGGATTTATCACATATCTTCAAATTGCATTTTTCTCAGCTGTTTCTTTCATTTGGAACATTTATGATACTGTACATGTATGAATATGATAATGTATAGAGTTATATGGATGCTGCCTGTATATGCTGGTATGTATACATACACAATGCTCCCTAGTGAATGGAACATGTGCGCAAAAGTTATTGATTGAAGTATTAAGATTCGTATCAATATGTATGTGTAATCAACTGTGTATCAATTGTACAGTAGAATGAGAGGCTTGGGACCTTGCCAATTACCTGGTTATATCTATAGGGGGAAAAGAGAAAATAATTGGTAATTGTACCAGTAAAATAACCTTGTTATAAGAAGGTTTTTGTTATATCAGAGCTTGTTATAATGAGGTTCAACTGTACTAGGTGCTGTTCAATCTTATCACATACTGTACTCCCATTCTGTCAAGTACCTACAATCTAATAATTCATTCTATATCTAAGTGACTTTTATCAATGTATCTAAGTAGATATATGTCAAGTGATGCATTGTGTGGTTTATAATGTTTTGTGTCTGGAAGCATTATCCATTAGTATGCGCATTTGCATCAACCATTGCTTCCAAAAGCAGAAATTAAATTGTACACATACATTTACATGTTGCTTTGTAATTGTCAAATGGTTAGAAATATATACAGCTTTGAAATGCATGTTTGCCTTTGTAGAATGGCATTACAAAATGGTATAAGCAGCACAATACATGTTGCTTTGAATTGTCAAATGGATATAAAATATACATCAACTTATGAATATGCTCTTCGAGGATGCCATTACAAAATGGTACAAGAGGTACAATACGTCTACACGTGGCTTTGTAATTATCAAATGGTTAGAAATATATGCCTTTTCTGTAAGGCATTACAAAATGGTATAAACGGTACATGTTGCTTTGTAACTGTCAAATGGTCAGTAATAGAAATATACAGCTATGATTATGCTTTTTGAGAATACCATCACAAAATTACACAAGAGGTACAATACGTCTACAGGTTGTTTTGTAACTGTTAGAAATATGAATAGAACCATGCTTTTCTAGGGCATTACATATATATAATGTGTAAGAGGTACAATACATGTCTCATTACTTTGTAATTGTCAGTCATGGAAATATACAAACGTTGAAATATGCTTTTGGAAATGTCATTACAAATAGTCTATGAGATACAATATACAGTGTAACCTGTGTATAGTGACCACCCAAGGGAAACAAGAAAAGTGACCTCTTTAAACAGGTGACATCTTTAGTCAGGTGACATCTTTAGTCAGGTGACGATCAATGTTGGTGGCCACTATAGGCAGGTGGTAACTAAGCCAGGTTTGACTGCACATGTAATTGTAAGCAGTGCACATGTCCATCGTGTGTAAGAATTTGTAAATTTGTTCTATGTGTTAAAACAAAAACAGAAGTGATATGAGAGAATACAGTATGAAATATATTTTGGAAGATTGTTATTTTTTATGCAAAGCTTATTGTGGTATATGCCAGTCGTAGTAAATTATCATGTGTATAGAAAAGATATGATTATTATTATTATTATTATGAAGAAAAAGATATGTGTACATTATTTGTATGATAGCTGAATGGAGACTCATTTGCCATGTTGAATTGTAAGCAGTATTTTTCTGTTAAAAGATTGAGGAAGATAATGAAATTATATTATGTATGACACATCAATTTTGTTATTTTGTCATTTTATGAATGGAGATGTGTGGATGGATTGATATAATTAATTAATAATAGATGGATACTAGAAGATTATAATGGGATAGATACAGTGGCAGAGCATGGGTGGACTGATTTGGGGACATGCACAATTATTGGGGACACACCTTATTATTTGTTTCTTTAAATTACTGCCCCCCCCCCCCCCCTTCGATATGTCACTGGATAAATAGAGAGATTGGATGGGTGGATGAATGAAAAGATGGGGATGGAGGGATAGTTGAAAGGATGGATGGATGGAGGGATAGTTGAAAGGATAGATGGATGGATGGATAGTTAAAAGGAAGGATGGATGGATGGATAGTTGAATTGATAGATGGATGGATGGATAGTTGAAAGGAT
>JBAMJV010005061.1:0-10000 GCA_037951105.1 Echinarachnius parma | reverse complement strand
TACAGCCAACTGAACATACAAGTAGAAGTACAATTTCAGAAACGATACATTTTTGTTTAAAAAAAGCAAAATAATGCTGACATGACAAAACATACAGACACAAATACAAACAACAAATAATACAAGCTATACAGTTATGAAATACAAAATTGGTAAAATAGTACATGTACATAATGTACATAATACAGACAATCATTTGAAAATGAAACAATTTGTGTAAGAAATAATGTGCATAATAAGACTGACAGCTAGCCCAGAGCAGTTAGGTACATCAGGATTAGGGTTACCCAGAGCTCGACACTCGCACTGGCCCGCTGGACCAGGGCCAGTGAAATTGCACTTCGGGCCAGCAATAATGTATAAAAGTCATATTTTGGTAGCCCGATCGGGCAAGCAGATTTTCAACCCGACATTGACAAAATTAGAAAAATCTTCCTTTCTTCGATATCATTTGCAGTTTATAGACATGTCATGCTTCTTCTATAATCAATGGTTTGATCAGGAAAGAGTGATATTTTGAATAGTACAAAATTTACTCATGAAATACAATTTTCAGGCCAGTAAATTTTTCTTTCGGGCCACCAGAAAATGGGAAGAAATGATTTCACTGGCCTGATGGGGCCACTGACCAAAAAAATAAGTGTGGAGCTCTGGTTACCGATAGCTGAATATAGATTATAAGAGTTATCCATGTGAAAACCTACATCACTGTGTAGATGAGGCGATCATGTACAGTACAACTGGGAGGAATTTCCTTCATGTTTTGGTGGACATAATACAGATCAAGACAAGGTGATTATAATTAAATGTCTAGCGTAAGTTTCTACAGAGCAAAATAACAATAATATTTCTTCATTGATGTGAAATTAAAAAAAAGTTAACTGAAACCTAAAAACAAAAATGTTTTTGACACAAAATGGTGGTTATTCCTTTCACTAAATACTTGTACTATAGCTCACATGTAATTTAGCAACTTTCTAGCTCATCAAATTTTCCTGCAGTCATTTAGACAATAATCATTATTATAAAATTTCTTGTACAAAACATTTGTTGTCCCTGAAATTTCAATACTTGTGAAATTAGCTGAATTCACATATCACATTATATTTTGTGATGACATAAATTTCAAAATTAATGTTTACATTAATTATGAAAGACATTCACAGACATGTACGCACCAAATGTATATATGATTGCAAACGTGAAAACATGAACACAAAGACAAAATTATTGATTTAAATCAAATTCAATTACATGGTTGTGTATATTACAAACAAGGTTTAGATTATTTGTAACAGTGGAACCATGTTATAAAGAGCTGTGATAAAACAAAACCCCCTTACAGTGAAGTTATTGCTGTGGTCCCAATCTTCATTACAGTGGCACCTCATTATAAAGAGCTCTGACATAACAAAATCCTCTTATACCAAGTTAATTGTACTGCTACGAGCTCTTTCTCCTGTGTTTTACCCTGATATAACACGGTTACTTTTATGCTCCTTGTAATAACAAGGTTCCACTCTACTCAATGTGTTACTTTAGTGGACCACCATACGTACAACAACGTAGGGTCATCTGGTTTGGTACTGTTGTTTGATATCAAATAGATGCTCTACACTTTGCAAAGGGTTTATTTTATTCATAAACAATCCAATTAATCACCAAAACTCACGGAACCAACAGGACCGAAGGTTTTGTAAGCGCCAAACATTTGCGAATGCACCAAATCTAGTACATTTGGAAACAGAAGCACAGTAGACACTTATGTCCCAGATAATGGACAAGTCTTTGTCTGCAGACCCATGAACAATTACTATATAGAATCGTGATGAGTTTTTAAATTATGAAAATTAACTGGAAACCAATTTGTCTGAACTTGTTGGTGGAATGGACTACTTAAATTATTACATTTCATTTCATTTCATTTGTAAGAATATTATTTTGGGGTAGTGGTTACCTTTAAGGCAATGCTGTATACTTGTTTAATCATTTATCAAGAGAAGAGACACTGTATGAAATTAATATTTGAATGCGTTTTGGTCAAAGTAAAACATGAATTTAGTTATTACATGTATAAGTGTATATTGAAAGACAAGCACTGCAATTACATACATTTTGCAATAAAATCACAAAAATAAAAATCAATTATCTGATATTCAAATCAATATGTACATTCCCAATTAAGTATACTTTAGGCAATTTCTTTTTTTGCATTCAACTTTTCATGTACATTCATGTACATGCAATGTACATGTATAATACATGTATATATATTAGTACTGCATTCTTGAAGACAAAAACATTACTGTACTTTTGCACCAAGCCACCAACATATATTTATAAGCTACCACCATACATATTCATACTCACTGGATATTTTCTAAGATACTTATTACATTTGTATTTTTCTTACATTTGTCATTGTTTGGGGTCAAAATTAAATTGTTTTTTGCAAATTAAAAACCCCTTTGTATTATCATGATATGTAACAATCAAAATAAAAAACATATATTGTAATGAAAGTCATAGAAACATATAGAAACATATAAGGACAATGAAAGCCAAGCATAGTGTTGCTTCCAAGGACTTGGAGAGATTAAGAGGAATAATTTATGAAAGTTAGAGCATAATTGGGCAAGAAACAAGAGAACTGTGGCTCTTTGAAGATGTCCATTTATTCCTATGGGGAACTCAAATTGGCAAAGCACTCTAAAGTGTGTGGACTACTCCCCATATGTTTTGTACACAAATGTTCCAATTTGTTCAGTTTTCTTCATAGTCACACTTTTCCATTCCCCAAACTCATATGTTGTGCATAAATGAAATCTACAAAACATACTTGAAGTTTGAACTCAAAAGAACTTGGGCAAACATATATTTGAGAAAATTGAGAACAAAATTGAAATGTTGTGTGCAAAACATAGTGGAGTAGTCCACAACTTTGCCAGAGTGTACTGCCAATTTGAGTCACTCTTAGAAATAAATGGATATTCCAAACAGTCATAGTTTTCTTATGTCTTGACCGATTGTGCTTTCTTTAGTGTTATACAGTGCATACAACAATTTGTCTGAATGTCATTGTCCTTTATAAGCAAATATGTATATTAAAATTATTAGTTGAAAAGATTGCATTTTGAAAGACAAACACTGCAATTTTAAAATATTTATAAATTAATCCAAATAAATATAAATTAGCCCTTTTTTCAGTTTTGTAACACATGGAATGATTCATAATTTGGCACATTTTCATATTTTAACTAATTACTAACTACTAGATGTGAACAGCCAATCAACATTGTTCATAGCAATTGGGAAATTGGGCCTGAATTCCTCATCTATAGAGAACATATACTTTGGTTATAAATAATCATCAAGTAAGTACTTGGTTTGTCTGAAGGGTGGAGATTCATTATTCCTAAGTTTCTTATTTATAAGTACATTTTTGGCGCAATAAAACTTGTTTTAACTAACTAGTACAAAAGTCAATATAATATCACACTTTAATTTTACATTTTCTTATTTAAAACATTTATTAAACCTCATTCTATTTTCCAAATACCAACCAAAAATAAATCTTTGGAATGATGAATCTGCAGCCAGTTCAACCCATGCTGCTTTGAAATAGTCTGCAAACTCAACTTGTAGAACAAGTATCTCATCTTCTTTCCACAAAGGAACATACTTCACACTCAATGTCAGCTTACAAGTGTACAGCTATTCAAAGTAACCAGATCTATCACAGGGAGAAAAATAAAAAAATTTTTTTTTCGGGGGCTACTTTCCAAGCATTCCTGCATAAATAACACTCCAAAATTTGTTTGCATTGACCTCTATATATATGCTAATTTTCGGGGGCTCCCTCTTTTTGGCATTTCGGGGGAATTCGCCCCGAACCCCCATGTATTTTTTTCACTGATCTATCATAAATCTTTATACAAAACTTGAATAGCTGTATTGCAAGATTCCTTACTTGATTGAAATATTGAATCAATTTGATTTTTAAGTTCTGTAATATTTCTGTTAACTGTTACACTCCTAGTTTCTCTCTAAAATGGCAACTCAACTACTTCACAAAGAAACTTGTAAACAAATCATTGAAGTTGATTCCCTTTTTATGACTTTTTAAACTAACAATTATAATTTATTATACAAACTAATGCTGTAACTGACCTTGATGATCGGATCGGATGATCGGATCGGTTGATCAGATCGGCAAAATTTGATCGATGATCGGATTTTTTTAAAAAAATGATCCAAAAAAACATATTTTGGGAAAATAAATGAATACCAAAGCAACATATATCCATGTGAATAAGCCCAAGGTAATCTTGTATGGGTATGCTTTCATTTCAAACTGAAATGTCCCATGTGCTTAATTTGGCGTAACCTTTCAGAATCGCCGCGAGTAATTTTGTAAAAGTAGAGTTAATCAGTTTGAAATGAAAGCATACCCATACAAGATTACCTTGGGCTTATTCATATGGATATATGTTGCTTTGGTATTCATTTATTTCCCCAAAATATGTTTTTTGGGATCTTTTTTTTTTTTTTTTTTTCCCCCGATTTTCGATCCGATCTGTGCATGATTGGAAATGGGCTAAAATCGGCATTTCGAATGATCGGTGATCGATGATCGATGATCGGTTACAGCATTAATACAAACATCAATGATATTTCAGTTGAAAGTCATCTAATTTGACAAAGTTCTTGAATATGTTATACTGAACATGTAAGTTGAACTCCAACTCATTCCACAATCCTGATGTAATTTGCGGGGAAAATCCCAGTGCGTCCATGCAGCGAACCCTCCCACCAATCAAACTGCTTACTGGTTTGTGTCAAAATCATGATCTCATCACCGAGGGCAAAGGTCAAATCACAGCGCAGGATCGCCTTGAAGGGACGGATGGCCTTCCCTATTAGAGGTTTATTCCAAGCATCGTTGGCGTTCCAATCAACTGGGGAGAGATAAGAACATAGTTCAAATTAAATGACACTTCTACTGAAGGTCAAATCACATCATAGGATAGCCTTGAAGGGACGGATGGCCATTCCCATGAGTGGTTTATTCCAAGCACCGTAGCCATTCCAATCAACTAGGGAGAGATAGACAGAAAATAATTGAAAGTTTCTGGTTTGTGTCCAGTTAAGCTCTCATCACAAGGTCAAAGGTCCAATCGCCTTGCAGGGTCGGATGGCCTTTCCAATGAGAGGTTTATTCCAAGCACTGTTGGCATTCCAATCAATTGGAGACATATATAGAAAGAAATAATTAAAATCAAATGAAATTTATACTGAAGGTCAAATCACACTGACGATCACCTTGAAGGGTTGGATCACATTTTAAATAAAAATTGAGTTGTATGATTAAGAATGGATCATTCTAGATCAACCTAAGTTGTTAAAGGGCAATGCAACTCA
This sequence comes from Echinarachnius parma, assembly GCA_037951105.1. Classification (NCBI taxonomy): domain Eukaryota; kingdom Metazoa; phylum Echinodermata; class Echinoidea; order Clypeasteroida; family Echinarachniidae; genus Echinarachnius; species Echinarachnius parma. The sequence continues at coordinate 4,579 of JBAMJV010005061.1, read as the reverse complement.
AGAATAGAGTTATCCTACAAATACATCGTAATATGCCTGTTTATTATATGTAACATTACTCCGACTCAGATTTCTGCTTTGGAAGAAATATGTGAAAACTCTATCGGGTATACCACTATTCACGCGAACACTGGAGGCCGCCATTATTAGGTTTGTGCGGACTACGGTCAATGATATGCACTAATTAATGCATTTCAATAGCACCAATTCAAACCATTGTCAGAATACTTGTAGATGCTTTGAAATCAGTGAAAAGCTTTTTGTTCGGCCCTAAGCACATACGTCAGAGTTTGCAAAGCATGTCGGGTAATTACAAGAACATGGCCGCTCCCATCATCTTTTGCCGCCGTAAGAATTAGTAAAATGTGGGTATGTTCACACATAGGTATATTACAGTAGCATTGTGTGGAGATCAACCTCTTCCGCCTGCTGCACTATCCAAAACATAAGCAATTTTTGTCGGCCGATTTCTCCCTAAATTTACCAGCAAATGCAAAAAAACTTTTGTTTATGTGATCCCTAAGTCATATACTTTGATAATAATTACCGACTTTGTTGTTTTGAAGATTGCAAAATGTAGAAAAAAAACGATTATTTCCCGTCTGTTTTCATTACCGATGCATCCTAACACACAACGTTCAACTGATGAACGGTACAGTGTATGAATAGGCAGTATGGTAATCTCCCGTGTATTACCATATATTGCGTGTAAATGGTCCACCTAAGTGGACCATATACTTTGTAGATGTGGGTATGTTCACGTAAGGATTTCATGAGATCCAGGAGGCCAAAATTGCCAAGTTGTATCAAATCAAATGTCTGTTCACCCTCTAAACAATTATAATAATTGAAAGCCATAGTTTCATTGCCCTTTAATGTCTGTTCAGTTTCAGTTATTTCACTCAATTATCAAAAACAAAGTTTTACAAAGGAATTCATTATTTATGTGTAAATAATATTTAAAACAAAAACAAGTTTTTCATGAGTGGGTGACACATCAAAATCTCAGTTCAACAAATATTCAACAAAAACTAAGTTCATAACTTTGTATGTTTTTCTTTGATTAGGGCAATCATATCCAAGGTCCATTGAACAATCTTGCTTTTTACCTGCCCGACTGGACTACCAGCCTACAACATTTATAAAAAAAAATTAATCTAATTTATGGCATATCAGGGTTCATACCCGATTCCAGTGGAAATGGGGATAAAATAAAATTCCATGACTTTCCATGACCAAAGGTCCTTATAAATAGCGGCCCTCGAACTCCATGACTTTCCAGGGGGTGTATTCTGGAAACAATTTTACGCTAAAATTTATTGTATCTATGTCACTAAAATATTTTTAGCCAAATCGGTATTCTAAAACTGTACTAGATTAATACCAATTTGCTAAAAAATATTGTAGTGACGTAAATACAATAAATGTTAGCTTAAAATCGTTTTCAGAATACACCCCTACAGGTTTTCCCGGCCCTGTGTGAACCCATCATATTACCTCTCATAGACTTCCTGTAGCTGGCAGACTGTGGCCTAGCTGGTTTCTCTCTGCTCACCACTCCTCCGCTCCTCGGCTGACCTTGTCTCACCGATGATGACCTGCTGACCTTTGACCCTGTGTTCAGGTGGGTGGCCTCTATGGCAGAAGACGGTCTGTTACGCTGACCCTTTCCTGAAGCATACAAGCAAGACAAGTTAAATTGAGGGTGTAAACTGTAACATTCACTGTCTCTTTGTTTTGTAGAAATCATTCTTACATAAATTATATTACAATGGGTAATCTCCCCGCTCCAGCTTTTATGAAGTTTGAGTTACATAATCAACAAGATCCGAGAGCCACATCTACAAAGTACATGGTCCACACGGGTGGACCATTTACACGCAATATACGCTAATACACGGGAGATTAGCATACTGCCCATTCGTACACTGTACCGATCATCAGTTGAACGCTATGTGTTAGGACGCATCGGTAAGGAAAACAGACGGAAATTAATCTTTTTTTCTTCTACATTTTGAGGTCTTCAAAACAGTCGGTAATTATTATCAAAGTATATGAATTGTGGATCACATAAACAAAAGTTTTTTTGCATTTGCTGGTATATTGAGGGAGAAATCGGCCGACAAAAATTGTTTTCGTTTTGGATAATGCAGCAGGCGGAAGACGTTGATCTCCACACAACGCTATTGTAATGTACCTAGGTAGCCGAGAGCTGCCTTGTTCGTTAAATAAATATACTGAACAGCTACATGAAGTCTAGCAACTGCATTTCATTGTACTTTAAGTTGGCACTTAGTGTTCATAACATGTTTAAATTTAAAATATGAAATTGATTTTGGTTAAAAACTTTTAGTTTCCTTTTAGTTTTAGTTTTACTACTTTTTACTAGTAGTAGTAATACTACTATATATTATAGTACTAGACAGTACCGACTAGACAGTAAAGGGCCGGTCATACTTGCGGTAATGGACGTAGTGATCCATAGGGTAATTTAATGTGGGTCAAACGTGGTGTAAGTACGTTAAACTAGGTTAAACTAGGTGAAACTACGTGGAACTACGTTGAACTACGTTAAGGTACGGTGGTTGGCCACGGAAGGGTACGGATAAGTACGTTTAAGTACATTCAACTACGCTAGACTATGCTAATGTGGGTACAGCTTGCTCACGGACAGGTACAGAGTGGTATGTCTGACTACGCTTGATTACGAGAGACTGCGGTAGCCACTACGCTAGACTACGCTAATGTGGGTAAAGCTTGCTCACGGACAGGTACGGAGTGGTACGTCTAACTACGCTTGATTACGAGAGACTGCGGTAGCCACTACGCTAGACTACGCTAAAGAACGTCAAACTACGGTAAATAGCAACCCCGCACGGAGTATAACAGCCAACCGGCGGTGTGGTACGGCCATTGCTCTTGTTTTTCAAACATAGCAGGTCTGTGAAATTTGTCTTATTTTTTTTAATTAAACATGTCTGGATCAAGACTGTCGATGCTGGCGTGGCGTTATGCACGGTAGAGTACGTTAGAGTACGCTAGAGTACATTTAAGTACATAACGAAGTACGTTAGACTACGCTAGACTTCGGTTTAGTAAATATTACTACGGATGCCTTTAACGTACCGCTCTTTTGAACATGTTCAAAAAATAAAACGAAGATCACGGCTCCCCCGAGTTAATACCAAGTTAGCATCACAGACAACTACGGTACGATACGGATGCTAGTACGTTCAACTACCTTCAACTTCGTTCCACTACGTTCAACTACGTCCACTACCGCAAGTATGACCGGCCCTTAATTAAACAAAGTCAAAGACAAAATCTCACCTTTTCTAAAACTTAAATTCTTGATGCTAAATCTCCTCTCTGCCATGCCATTCGAAATCGTTCATTTCATCCCTAAACTAAATACAGTATCACATGTCCTGGTAATACCTCGCAAATTGCAGAGAAACAGTTTTGTTTGGTATGTTTTGGTGCTGAAAAAGTATGACCATACATGTAGTCCATACAGCTGCTTATCGCATTATTACGGGACGTTTGCAGTTACCAGGCCGACAGCTTCGGGGGGAATACCACCACCGTTACGCTAACAACAACGTCAAAGACAAAGACAAGGTGGCTGCAATAACCGTCAGATCCGGATGTTTATCACGCTTTGTGATAATATATGCTGTATATTTGAAGTGGTTCCTTGCTCATCATTTGTTTCTTCACCTTGTTGGGTTGATTAAGTCTGTAGATCGGAAGTATTTACGGCGTTATTATTCTTCCAAACTTTCCCTCAAACTTGTTGCATAATTGCATGCATAGTCACAGAAATAAAATGAAAAATAAAAACAAATAACGCCCTCTGCGACGTGACCTCTATGCGTCCTCCTCTGGATTTTTTTTATTTTACATTCCTTTTTGTTCGTTTTGTTTTGTGGATGTGTGTTGTTGTTTTTTAGAGGGTGCGTTTTAATATTCTTGTATTTTGCTTTCTCATAATATCTGGCTGTTTAGCCTAAACTCTTATCGCAAAGACCAATAAAAATATATATATATATATTTAAAAAAAAAGGACGGGTAAGCCCCTAAACAAAACAAAAAACATTAGTTTATAATCATTATTTTTATGTCAACCATTTGATAACTATTTTCCCCTGATCCAGGACCAGGCTGTGGAATATTAGTTCAAATGTCATAATGTGTGTACATAATCAATGCAATAATCAATGCAATAAATTAATCATTTATATGATTTGAGAAATAGTGATTATAAAATACAAATTGAGCGCCAAGGCCTCAGCTGCTCCGTGAATTTCGCAATTCAAGCACTCCTACTATTTGTGCAAACACCATAAAATAGATTGAACTTCTTGACTGAATGACAATATAATTGTAATACTATTCATACTCATTTGTTTGTCTACAATCATTGAATTAAAGCCATTTAATTTTAATAAATTTCCGTTTTTAGTTACTATTAAGTTATCTTTCCTTTATTTCTTCTTTCTTTTATTAAGTCTCATTTGTTTATGGAAGGTTAGACGGTGCTAGGTTGTGTAAAAGATATCATGGTGCCTGGTCGAAC